>CAJVQA010010154.1:0-11583 GCA_910591915.1 Cetraspora pellucida | reverse complement strand
ACACAATCTATTTTTAACAAAATCTAATTATATATTTGTATTCTTTCTAAATTTATACAAATTTGTTTAATGTTACTCTTGATTTACAAATAGATCTACAAAAGTGTTATATACTACTTGTAACACTTTTCTATTTGTAACTCTCTCTTATATATCACATCCACTTATTTGTTACATCTCTTATTTGTCATATCCTCTTATCTGGCACACAAATTATTTGTAATACCCTTATATCATTCAAATCCATTTTAACTCAAAAATCTATATATCTAATTTATATTAAAATCCAAAGCAATCATGCCTACATCTATTAGTCAAGAACCAGACCAATATGATTTAGATTATTTTTTAGACAAGTATAGTGACCATTTTGGTGCCATGATTAAAGAAAACAATCTACAACAAATCAAACCTATTTAATTTGCTGTTTATCTAACTGAATGTTATAAAAGAAACAAAATTTATTATTTTAAAGTATCTTATCAACTTTTTGTTGTTCTATGTCTCTGTAAAACATATCATACCTTATTTACTTCTCATCATTACCAACTTCCTTCAAGATTTACAATATCTTCTTCTCTAATTTCTGGCTCTGCTACCCCTATGGATATAACTCCAAACCAATTTAAAAAAACCAAAGATACTATTTCTCAGTTACCTGTTACCAAAATTTCACTATTCCTTTTCAATTACAACAGCTTATCTAAAGCTACTTCTTCTAATATTACAAACCTCAAACCCAATATTGTAGTTATTAAAGCTCATATATAACATATTCATATCTGTATTATCTGTTACAAATTCAATATTTTATATGTTTTTCTTAGTAATGATAAACATTCTCTTGACTCTTCTGCCAAAATTTTATATAGATTTTCTGCTCACTCTGCCTATATTCCAAATCTCAAATTGAAATTTGCAACTCAAACTCAACCTTTCAATCAACTGCAATATACAATGTTTTATATAGTCAAATTTGCTCTTATTAATAAAGTTGAAAAATCAAAATCTTTAAACAATTTCTTCAATTCCTTAAAAAGAAAAAAGTTATTAAACAAAACAAACTCAAAATTTCACAACAAACTCAAGAAAACCTTCTCAATTAATTTGAAAATTTTCTTATTACTAACAAAATAGAACCATTCACTAACTTCAATATACCATTATCTTAACAAATCTTTGAAATTATTAAACCTCATCTTATCAATTTTACATCAGAAAAAGTTACTAAATCTACAACTAAAGAGGAACCAGCCTTAAAATAGAGTTTTAAATATTTTATTAAAACTCTAGCTGGAACCCAACTCAAGTTTCTTATAGATATTATTTATTAATATAATCCAACTATTAATATAGTAGTTATTATCCCATTTGATATCTTATATTCAATTCTCAAAGTTTTACTTCACAAATTTACCACTACTCTTTTTACTAAACTTAATTTTACTAAAATCCTTTCTTTATACAAATTTATTTCTCTATATATACTACAAAACCATTTTTAAGTAGCAATCAATTTAGCTAGAATTTATCTTTATATCCAAGATGAATACCAAACAATTGATTTTTCAAAATTTGCTAAAACAGTTAATATACTACCAATATACTTTTCCTTAAACTATTTTATTAGTGAAGATGTTATTAACCAACCTCTTTTCAAAATACAAAATGATAAAAGATACAATATTAATGTATCTCTTAACAGTTCTAAACAAGATTTTCTTCAAACTTTTTGCATCTCTTCACTTAAGAAATTTAGACCTAATCTTGAATTATGGTTTAAACCCTTCTTTACAAATTATAAGAAACAATTTGTTAATATTAATGAAACTAAAACCTTCAATTATATCAAATATGAAATTGCTATCAAACTTGCAGAATTATGCAAAAGCCTGCTCCTATCTGACTTTAAAATTATCTCAATTGACTTTTACAGAAACATTCTCTACTTTGTACCAAAGCTGCTCTATTTCACATTTACACTTGTTCATATAACAAAGATAATTCTTGCACTGTTCTTCTTTCAGATACTAAGCATAATTTTGAAAACTTATCAACAGATTTCTTTAATAAATCATTTGAAAAATTTTCTGCTTTTTTCTCTAACAAAAACACAACTAGATGAATTAATTCTGAACTTGACTTTACTATCCTCAACAAAGATCAAAAACACCAAGCTAGCTTCCTCAATGCTATACCTCTACCTTTGCTTCACAAACTTGCTAATAAAGCAGAAGAAGAATTTACTAAAAACAACAACACTGTAGAAAACTTCAAACATTATTGTTTTTATTTTTACTTTTATTTTCATGCTTTTTTCAGAGCAGCTGCAGAAAATGATAAAATTAATAACCTTAATGAACATCAAGCTATTGCTAAAATCATAAGCAAGTTAGTTAACAGACATTTTCTTACTAGAATAATTATTTATTTTCATATCCTCAAACAACCAACTATCTCAATTTTAAAGATTCTTGAAACATATAAAACTTAAATTTATCCACAAGCACAAAAACTACTTCAAGAAAAATTCAAAATTAAATTTCATTTTCTTAAAAAATTTAAAGATAATCTCTTCTTTAATTCAAAACCTTCTAAAAACAAAACCAAAACTGATGAAAGTCTATCCTATGCTGAAACTCTCAGCCAAGATACTTCTCTATCTACTTACTCCCACAACTCTTTTTAATTAAATCTTCTGTAGAACTCATAAATGCAGTCACAACTTCTGGAATTACAATGTTCTTCATTAAACATGAGCTATTTCCAGAAGAAAATGATATAAGTGAACAGGTGGTTAAGTCCATTTATGCAGAGAACCAAGTTAATGATAGCCAGACTCAATGTACAGAGCAGGCTATGGCACTCTTTACAGCTGTGAGAGCCAAGCATACAGTGATTGAATGTACAGAAGAATTTTCCAGTTTCTTGAATTCTATTTTATCATCAAACATCAAGGAAGCACTACAAAAAGCAATTTAGGACCCAGACTCATGTTATAACTAATAGCTAGTACATCTAAATCTACTTCTACTTTCATATCTGCAAACACTCAACTCCTTTTTAAAACACATCTATCAATACAATTTTATACAATACAATAATTTTAATTATGCATTCAGATTAGTAATCAAACTTGACTATAGTGAATGCTAAATACACCCAATATATGTGTCTCAACCCTTACTTGACTACTTCTTTCCATATCTATCAGGTTATACCTACTATCCATCTATACCTATTCCTTTTAAATTCTTTCTAAAAAACAATAATATATTAAATACTAATTTAATCATAAAGGATAATAAACTAAACAATACTTATTCTCAATTAGTAAGAACTATTCTAGAGGGCTATGATGAAACTACTCTAGCTAATCAATACAATAATAATATTTAATTTAATACCTGCTATACCAAAATTCTATTTTACAACTATATATCATTACTTTCTCATCCTCAAACTATTATTATTTTTTTATAACATATTCACATCTTTGGCTACTTACCTAATAACTTATATGACTGCACAGTAACTATATCAATTAAAAATGACTATAGTAAAGCTCATGTCTACCTCTTATTTGAACCCAAACCTTTACCAAACCACTTCATTCTACCAGTTTAAGCTATCTGGCATTATCTAAATATTTAACTAAAATCAAATATACTAACAACAATCTTTATTATACCAACACCTCTAGGTCATCAATTTTTTTTTACTCCTAGCTATCTATCTCAAATAAATTCTAAACCTTCTAATTTATCAAGATCAGTATCTCTAAGTTTCCCACCTCTTTCTACTTCTAACTAACCACTACAACCATCTTATAATTCACCAACATTACCTTCTCAATCAACTTCAAATTTAGACAAAATGCATGATCTTAACTTTACTATTGCAACTCATAATGTTAAAGGGTTCAATACTATCACTAAAAGAGAAACCTGGCAGAACTATTGTTTACAGAATAATATCTCTGTTGTTAGTATCACAAAAACTAAAATATCAAATAAAACAAACTTATTTTTCTGTAATATTACACCTTTGCTTACTACTGGTCCAATTCTGAAACCTAGTTGAAGTAACAGCTATTATAATTTACAATTACCTTAGACCTCATGTGCATAGCTATATAACACATCCAGAAGGAGCTATTGCTTTAGATCTCTTCTTTAAAAGCAATATCAGCTTCATATAATTTCAGTATATCTTTCATCTACAGACTCTGTAAAACATAATGAAACACAAATTACTGTTATTAATTAGATTCAACAAACATGTTACTTAAACTTTCACTCTATTGTCTTAGAAGATTTTAATATACAAGACTCTATTTACAGCTCCTCAAGCAAATTTAAACTCATCAACTTTCTTAATAACTCCAATATATATGATATTGGAGCATATTTCAACAATATACATCATACTTGATCTAATAACTTTAGTAGTAGCTGTATAGACTACATCTGGACTAACTAATTTACTATTCAATTCCTCCTTTCATATAATCTTGACTCAAGCAACACTAGTACCCTTAGTGATCACTTAATTCTCTCATTTTCATAGACATTCCCTAATGCATTTAGCAAATCTTCAAGACATTATACTGAAATAAGTCATAGAATCTTCAACTACAAGACAATGGATTCTAATAAATAGACAAAGTTTTCTAACCTTCTTATATCGAACCTTAATCTTCACAACACCCTCTTATTACACACTCAGATGAATCCCTCCAAACAACTTGGCACAAATTGAACACTCTTTTATTAATGCTGCAATACAATTAATACTAAACAAAATTAGCTACAAACAAAGCTATAATTATAAATATACCTTACATAGCACTCTACTATACTTATTACTTAAAAAACTTAGTCACTTAATTAAAATCACTAAAACTAACAAGTTATCAACTAACATTTCTTCAATTAACCACCATATTCAATCAATCAATCTTCAAGCACAATGTAATCTTCAACTTATTCTCTCATCTAATCATATTGAGGAATGGATTACACATGCTTATGATATCTGGAAACAGCTATAGCACACATATAATATAAAAAATTCACTTCTTTTTCATCAATGAATACAAAATGCATCTGAAAAAAGATGTGAAACTCTTGTTTCATATCCTAAACAGGCCATCAATAGCATTCTTAATCACTATCATAAACCTATTCATTTCTCTAATATTAAACTACTAAATCAACTTATTACTGAACCAAATGCTATTAAGCAACATATCCAAAAGCACTTTGAAAACTGGACAAAACACAAACCAATCAACCATAACCTCTATCAAAATTTCTGACAACAACACTACTAACCACAACTACACATTGACCCAATTTGGTATACTTCACTTACTGAAGCTATTACAAGAGAAGAAGTACTTAACACAATAGCCTAACTCTCAAATAGCAAAGCCTGTAGTCCTAAAGGCATAAGCTATAAAATGATTAAACATGCCAGTTCCACATGTATTCAATTTATTATTGCTTTATTCAATTACTGTCTCAACTCTGACCAAATTTCCAAACAATAGAAATATAACAGAATCTATCCTATTTCTAAGCACAACACTTTCAATAGAGACCTTAATCTAACAAGACCTATTAGCCTCATTGAACATATTCGAAAACTTTATACAAAAATTATTACAAACAGACTTAGCTTTGCATTCACATAATACACTAAACTCTCTTCTTACAATTACATTGCTCTTCTAGACAATAGTATATCTATTCTTATAAACATTCTTAATAATCTTATTAAGAATGCATCCTGCAGCCACAAAAATATTTGGCTCTTGTCTCAGAACATGAGCAAAGCATATGATTCTGTTAATCTTACTCTTCTTGAACAATTACTTTTACAATTTGCTCTACCTTTAAAACTATAAACACAATAATAGATCTGTTTACAAATAGCCATAATCAAGTTATTACTAATCTTGGCCTTACCTCATTATATCCAGTTCACAATGGCATCAATCAGAGTAAAACTATCACTCTACTGCTCTGAAGAATTTACTATTATCTTCTTATAACCTTAATTTATTCACAATTTATAGACCATTTTATGCAAGCTACTTGGATTACCAATCTTAAAGATAAAAACTTCAACAAACTTGAAACACACTGTTCAGTTTTTGCTTATATGGATGATACCCTCTGAATTGCATCTTCACAAGTAGAACTGTTTCAAATTCTTTCAATAACTGAGTCATTTTATGACATGACTAACATTCAAATTAATTCTTCTAAATCTATACTTATAACTAACAATCCATTATCTAATTACAATACTATTATTTTCAACAACTATACACTTTCTATTCACCTACTTTGCATACCTTTTAAATTCTTTGGTTACTGGTTTACAGTCAACAACAAATATTCTCAACAAACCCAACTTATTATTAATAAATTTCAACATCTTATTAAAATTGCTAGCTCCAAGCATATTACTGATATTCATGCATGATATATTATAAGTACTGTCATTATATTTACTATTAAATATCACATTCAAAACTTGTTCTTAGCCAAGTTATTTGTAAAAAAATCCTTACTTATCATATTGGCCTAGTGAAGCAAAAAGCCAAACTTAGCTATACAATTTCTACTAGCACTCTTCTCTATCTTCAACTTTACAATATTTGCAACATTTGGAATATTCAACTACAATATTACATTTCTAACTTTATTAACATCTAAACAACACTGAACTCCTTGGTACTAGTTCTCATATTCATCTTCAACAATTACAAAATAATCTTTGGTCCTTAACTAGTATATTGAACTATCCTAATCTCCTAATTGATGAACCAAACAAACAAATAACTAGTTTCAAAATTATTTAGTTCTGTTCTCATTTAGGGCTATCTATTATCCTAAACCCAATATATAACATTTTACATACAATTAATACTAGAACAATTACACTAAAACCAATACTATCATCATATTCCAAATACCTAACCTTTAAAAAACAACTCTGCCAACACCACATTCTTTTTCTTGATCAACTTACTATATATGACAATTTTTGCCTCCTTGACTGGAAACACATCTCACCAAGAATTCATAAAATACCTAAAGGTAGAAAGTCATTATTATTTATTATTTTTGAAGATATTACCACAAATCATTTCTATTATCGAACTCTTTACAATCATTACCAACTTCCAAAAACCAATCACTTTAGCTACACTACTGGACATTTTTCAAAATGTTCTAAACTATGGCTTATCACTACATTTCAAAATCAAATAATTATAGGTAAAGCCAAAAGACAATCAACCTCTTTTGGGCAAATACTTATTACCTATTGGCATAGCAATATTAAGCTTCATGCTACACAACTATACCCAACATCTCAAATTACAACTAAACTATATACTGGCTACAATCTTAATTCTAATCTTATCACTAACAAATGTATAACATTTATTCCTATTAATCTTGTAACTAAATTTATTGGAAAATTTAATACTCAAAATCAACAACTTAATTTTAATGCAAATTATCTTGATTTGCTTATTCTATTGCTATTCAACATCCTACTCAAATCTCTAATACAGCCAATATCCATATATCTGCATCATTTATTTTATCAGTTTTCAACAATTGTGATCTTATTAACATGCTGCAATTAATTGTCAATTCAAACTACAACAAGTTCAAACTTCATTTTTATATTGATGAATCAGTTATTCAGGCAGGCATATCCTAATGCTCAATAGAAATTGGATGGGTCTTAATACAAAACAACAACATCTTATATATCTTTCAAGCACAAACTAAGTTCTGGTCATGCTCTTTTAAAGCAGAAATTACTGCAATTCTTTCTGCTATTATTACTGCACCCAGAAACTGTACAGTACACATTTACACTAACTCACAATTTACTATATCTAAATACAACAGTACCAATTTAATATCACTCAAATTATTATTCATCAATACTCTATATTATGCACTTTGGTATACCTTAATTAACTTTACAAAATCTTACAACATATAACTTATGCTGCATAAAATAGCTGCATATCAGAATAATAAATTCAACAACCTTGCTGACAACCTTGTTTGTAATCATTTTAACCTTTTATATTTACTATTTAACCTACAAAATTATTATAATCCTAACTATACATTACAACTTAATAACTACCCTATTGAACTACCTATTTGTTATTGTATTTGCACAATTTGTTATGCCTATATTTATATACTATGCTCATCTCAACATTACTTTCAAAAATGATCACAAATTGCAACTCAAACTAATTGGCAAGCCATCTGGCTCTATATCAATAATAATCAAAAAATAACAAACTACTCTTACAGCTTTCAAACATCTTAATTTAAGTCTTTTCATATAAAAATTCTTATAGATAACCTTTCAACTCCACATAATCTATACAAACATAACTACACCCAATTTTCTAACTGTTACCAATGCAACCAAACTAGCACTCCACTTTATTCGACTACTTGTCTATCTTTACATCTCTTTAACAATCTTATTAATGACTTACTTAAACATATTCTTAACACATCGACTCTCGACACAACACTAAGAACTGTATCTGATCTACACAACCAAATTAAAAATCTTAACTGTATGCAAAACTACAATATACCAAATTCACTCTCTCTAACATCAACTTTGTCTGGTCTAATTCTTTATAAATTAATTGATTCAATCAAAGATATTACTCTATTTAACAAAACTACTACTACACTCTCAATTAAACTTCTGCTTCATTTTAACCAACAAATTTATACCCATATTTGGATACCTTATTGTGCTTCTAGGCCTCAACCTAATAGACAATCTCAACCAATTTCAACATCTTATACTTTTCAAAACTTACTGACACAACATGCATTACACTCAATCACTAGTTCTAAAATTGAAACATGGTATACCAAATAGATCAAATATTAAATGAACACTCTCATCATAATTACAAATTCTGAAATCTAGATGAGTCTTGGCCACTCTGGTAGGTTTAGATCACAGATAACTTATCTGAGCCTTTAATCTTAATATCTTATACATATAGAATTTAATTATAAATTTTTTCTATACAATCTACTTGTAAAAATTTTAACTGAGTTTTAATAAAGATAGAGGCATGGCCTCACCATTAATATTAAAAAAAATAATAATAATTTTTCTCCCAAATTTATACAGAAGATTTATGCCAATCTTATCTGGATTAGCAATTAATAAAGTATTATCATGACTGCTTAAGAAAAAAAAATAAAAAAATAAATTTTATATTAAATAATTTAATATAATAAAATACTTAATAAATATAATAGAATATATAAATTTATTTTATATATTAAAGTTATTTAAGTAAACTATAAACTATACTATATTAAACTTTAATTGCAAACACTTGTATAAGTTATATTTTTTATATTATATAATCTTAAATTTTATTAGCTATTAAAAATTTTTATAAAAAGATAAACAATATTAAAATTCATTTTAGTAAAAAATAAATATATTTTTTTAAAAAATATATATAATAAAATTTTAAAATATTAATTAATTACAATTTAGTATTTTGTTTTAAATTTGATTATTTTAAAAATGTTGATTTAAAGGTTTTATACTGTAGTGCTTAATTTTTTTTCTGTTGTTTTAATAAGTAATAATATTTATTTTTATCTAAATATATACAAAAAGATCTTTTTTTCTGAATGATTCTTCTTAAGAATATAGTAAAAGGTTCTAAAAATATGAACTTAGAGAAGATATAAATTTATAAAATATATATATATATTATACAAGTGTAAACTAACACCAAACTACATCATGTATATAAAAAGATTTTATATAAAGGATGCACTTAGTGAAGCCTTTCTGTATTTATTAAACTTATTAACTAATCTTAAAATAAATAAAAATAAACTTTTGTAAAAAAATACACAAAATATTACTTATTTGTTTATAAAATCACAAACATTATTTTTGTAAATAATATTTTTATTACAATAACAATTAGATGTATATTAATATCGTACAAATAAATAGCAAACTAAACAGATCAAATCAGGTAAAGAATATATATATAATTTGTAAATGGATAATAACAATGGCTAATTTTATTAATGTTAATCGCAATTTTTATCTACTAAAAATATAAATATAATTATTATTGTTACAATTAATTACAAATTAAATTATTATTGTATACATACCAAAGCTTTCAGAATTATCAGTAATGTCAAACTTAACTTGAGAAGAAACGGTTTGAGGCAAGTCTAAATAAATAATATATTTAAGTAAACATACCAATTTTTAATAGATTAATTAAAAAATAAATACTTTTAAGCGCATTTGAAATTAACTTTGTGCTAATCATTTTACTAGTGTATATTTCATCAGAATGTATTGAAATCGGCAACGATTTAATAACTTTATCAGCATCTAAAAATTGCTTTTTAATTTCATTATCATCTGTACTATTTATCTTTTTAAGCCAATCTCCAATATCGTTATAGGCATCGATGGCCCTAGGCCGTTTTTGTGGATCAAAAACCATACACCGCTTTGCCAATTCAACATAACAGTTGGGAGTTTCAGTTGCAAATTCAGGACGCAATCCTTTGCAAATTTTTATTGCAAGTTTATGATCAAAATCATGACCATCAAAAGGCCTTTTACCAGTTGTCATTTCAGACATAATAATACCAAATCCATAGATATCTGCAGCTTGTGTAAACTGTTTCTCGCCTGATAAAACTTCAGGGGCAACATAGGGCATTACACCATAAACCTCGTCTTCTGAAGAGAATTCATCATTCTTTCTAGATAATCCTAGAACTGCGATATAAGATTGTGTATTTTTATTATTACGTTGGTCTTGCAAAATATTACCACTGTGAAAATCTGCATGAACGTAATTTGCAAATGCATGAATATTCCACAACTCATACGAAATATCTTTAAGTATTTGTAATTTACTCTGCCATGTGAGGTTGCTAAAATTCGTTTTTAAATATTTATGAAGACTTCCATTATCAGCATACTGAAACACCATAAAGCATTTGTTTGTTTCTGGATTTTGAGTTATTCCATATATTGCGAGTTTACTATAATTTAATTTACATGTCATAAGGCTTTCAAACTAAGAGTTTAAGCAATAAATTATTAGTTCAATAAATTAGCTATTAAATAAATTATAAAAACAATAAATCAACGTACTTCCTTTAAAAAATTAGAACTATTTTCCTTATAACTGACTAACGTCTTGAGCGCAACGGTACTTGATTGTTCACGTGCTCTTACATAATTATTTTCATTACCATCAATTTTTCGTATCCCATCTAACCAGATTGCTGAATATACAGAGCCAAATCCTCCCTCGCCAATTTTTTTACAATTAGTCAATCTATCAAATGGAATCCATTCGATTTCTTCATCGTATGTCCGGACTCTAAGTTGAAACTTTTTCATACAGTCGTCAATCTCCTTATTTCTACTTGTCCACCTTGTTGTTTCTATGTCAGGGTCGCATGATAGACACCATGCTGGTTGTGTGTTATC
>CAJVQA010010153.1:0-11585 GCA_910591915.1 Cetraspora pellucida | reverse complement strand
TACAGGTATCCTAACCCAATCGTTAGTAACAGTTGCCGTAATATGAATATTACATAGGTGATTATCCAAATTTTTGCTGTTGATGGGATTTGAACACTCAAGCTACCACTTGGGGGGTTGACAACCTGACCACTTCACTAGGTCACCACACCCCACTTTATTAAGATTTTTGAAACTATATATATTTATAATTATATAAAATTTTCTAATATTTAAGTCTAGCATCACTCAACTATCCTATTGGTATCTAAGTGCAACTTGTTGTACTATCTTAGTTAGAGATAGACTGCTTGTCTAACTACTTAAAGCTATACTATAAGAGTCTTTTCTCTTCTGTAACAAGCATATCAATTGTCTTTTAAGCTTCTTTCTTTATTTGGTTCATTTTTTCCATCTTCTTTTTTTTTTCTTTTTCTTTTGTTAACTTATTTTTCTTTGTTTTTTTTTCTAATTTTTTTTAATTCAAGTGCCTTTTTTTATTTTACTTGTTATATTTATCTTCTTTTTCTATTCTTGCACCTTTTCATATTAAACTCTTTGTACTTGGTCATAGAATGTATTCTATACTGTTCTTGTTACTATATTTATATATCTTTGTGTTGCTTGTTTATCTAAAATCTGACTGATTCTTTTTTCAATCTTATTCATAGCTAGTCCTTTTATCAATGCTCTTTTGTTAATAATTTTCTTAGTTTCTGTTTTTCTAAATATTGCTTCATATAGCATGTAAGGTAGAATTCTAATTTTTTTATTTTCTTTAAGACTATTTTATGCTGTTGCTGTTGCTATCTTTTGGATTCTCTTTTATAAACTTTTTTGTCTACTGCAATTTGCCAAATATGTCTGAATTTTCTTTTTACCTATTTGACATACTTGGCAATCTGTTGTTATATATATTTCTAGTCTTTTTTTGTTTAATTCTTTTAGTATTAGTAGACCATCCATTATGCATTTGATCAATATTGCTTTTCTTGTGCTAAGTTTTCTTGTTATGCAATATATGTTTTTTGTTTTATTTATCTCTTTCCAAAAGCTTAACAATTGTATTAAGTATTCTCTGTTTTTAATTCTAATGCTTAAATTGAATTTGTTTTTCTCCAACTAGCTCCAATTTTGGCATTCATAACTATTTTGCAAAAAAGTCTTGTTGGTATATTAACCTTTCTGTTTTCCTATTTTAGATGATACTCTATTATGTTACATTTAATTTTCTCTGTAAATATTGTTATTTTATATGTTGCTGCTTTTTTTGCAAGTACATCTGCTTTGTAATTCTACTTATTATTACTGTGACTATTAATTTTAACTAGTCTTATTCTATTACTCTTACTTTTGACTAGATCTACAATATTTATTATTCACATCGCATTTTTCTTTTTTAGAACTTTGTTATCTTCTAATTCTTGAATTGCTTTATTAATGTTTCTTTAGTATAGTTAAAATTGCTAATTATATTGCTGCTAATTCTGCTGTTGTTACTAAAGATCAACCTTCAAGTCCTAATGTTGTTTTTTTCTCTAGACAGTTTCTTTATTACTAATCTGTACCTAACTAATGCTCAACTTTTCTATGCTATTTTCTTTTTTTCTTTTATATAATGGTCTATAAAAGATATATTTGTTTTTGTTTTTCATTTTGTTTCTTGTTAGAACTTCTATTAAGTAAACTGTAATTTTAGTATCTAATTTTTGTTTTTGATTAATTCTATCTTTAGTTCTTCTATTTATTTTAGTCTAATTAGTCTTTTTTTTTTTCTATTTCTTTTTTGTTTTGTTTTCTAGTATTTGTTCTAATGTTGCATTAATCTTGTTACTGCCTTTTTCTACTAGTGTTTCTGAAACTACTTTTATATTATTGTTCTATTTTATTTATCTTTTGCAATTGTCTGTTATTTGTTCTATTCTATTTTTACACCTTTTGCATTTATTTATTTTAGTATATGTCTTTCTTTCTACTTTTTGCAAAAGCCAATATTTAGCTAAAATCTTTTTCTTTTTCTTTTTTAATATTTTGCTAAGTTGTTAGTTGTGTTTTGGTCTGTATATAATTTACTTTTTCTTTCTTTTGTCTTTAGATATCTTTGTTTAGTTAATTATTAGTATTTAAGTATTGTAGATACTAATCTTGTATTAGTTATATATTTTTTTGCTTGTCTGTATTGTTAACATTTTTTATTTTATTTTATTGAACTATTTGGCTTTTTTCTTTTTACATGATAGCTCTTAGAGACTTTTAAGCTGTCTTCATGTAATTAGGCTCTCTTTTTCATATCTATGAGTTAGTTCAAATATAGCAAACTCTATTTACTTATTATGCTACTACTTGCTATTTAAGATTTGATTTTAACTAAGTTTCTTATTTTTATCTTATAACTGTATACTTTTTACAAGTAGTTTTCTGTTCTGATATTTATTCTTATCTTTTTTTGCTTTAACTATTGTTTAACAAGCTAAGTTGTGCTTTCAATACTTTATTTTTTTTGGTCTTCTTTCAGACTTCTAAATATTTTTTATTAAGCCTGCTTTCTGACATCTTTGAGCTATTCTAAACCTTATTAGTTCATTTAAAGTATCTTTTTTATTAAGTCTTATAAATAAACTACTTATTTGCTTTGTTGCTATCTTTTGACTTAATAATTTATAGTTTTCTAAATCTTTGTGCTCAATTGTATAGTTGTTTATAGTTTTCATCATGTTGTATTTATGTTTAGCCAAATACAGTATATTATTGGTTAGTGAATCTTGTTAATCATCTTTTCTAACATCTATGTTAACTGCAAAAGGTATCCTAATTTTGAAATTATTATCATATTGTTTATATATGTGATTTGGCTTATTGTTATTTTTTTATATCTAAGATTTTTGACTGTTTGACTAACTATTCTTTTTGCTTTTTTGCAAACTAGCAACTCTCTTATTCTGCTATTTAGCCAAATCCTTAATAATCTTACAATTTTGTTTTTTAATTCTTCTGTTATTCTACTTTGTCCAAATGTAATTTTTTTATCTTTTTTTTTTAGTCTAGAATTCATTACTATAAGCTTTAACTTAGCTTTATTTATTTTAATATTATTTACTTTAGAGAACTTCTTTGTAATTTCAAAAATTTTTAGCAGTTGATTTTTGCTTTTTGTGATCTACATAGTATCATTTGCATAAGCAATTGCTGCTTGTTTATGTTTTGTGATACAATTAATATTTGTATTATTTAATGTTTTTTGTTCTACTATATAGTCTAATAATTTGTCTTCTTGAATTCTTTTTAATAGCAAATTATAGAAAAGCCACCAAATTAGTAGAGAAATTATCTTTTCTTGATCTATACTATCTTCTGTTATTATTTTTTCTATTAGATCATAAGCTGTAATCACTTTAAGTTATCATTTACAAAAGAGGTTGATAATATATTTTATTGTTTTTTGTAGTATTTTGACTTTTTTAAGAGCCTACTTTAAGCTTTCTAATAAAACTGAATTAAATGCCTTCTTTGTTTTGCAGAAGTATCTATGTTTTTTTATTTTTCTTTTGTGCTTCTTTTATTATCATATTTAGTATATGTATTGGTTGCTTTGTTGAGTTGCCAAGCAAATCTGTATAGTTTGACTTTTTGAGTATTTCTTTCTTTATAAATATCTTGGTTAACCTTCTTGTTACTATCTTTGCAACTAATTTTTTAAAGGTCTTAATTAGTATTATTGGTCTAATATTGTTTAGATTATATTCACAGTTTAAATTTTTTGAGATTGAATAGACTTGTGCTATTTTCCACTTTTTAGCATTTTTTCTGTTTCTAAAACCAGATATGCAAAAGCTTTAAAAATTTTTTGTAATTTCTTCTCTGCTTATTTTATTAAAATATAGCTTATGTCTAAAATTTCTAGAGCTGTATTGGCTTTAAGTTCTTTTAATGTATTTTCTACTCTTCTTTTTCTATTTTTTCTTCTAACTTTTTATATTAGAATTCATTAATCTGTTCTTTTGGATTGTATACTTCTTTTCATTTCTTAGACATTAGTTTTCTGTTTTCTGAATTGATTTCCAAAGTGCTTTGTCAGACCATTTAGAACAGCCTTAGGTTTTGTTGTTAGACTGACTTCTTCTTTATTTTAAGTTATGAATCTGTTAAGAATTATCTTTTTATATAGTTTGTTTAACAAACTAGCAATCATTCATTCTTAATCAGTTTTTATTATCTCACGACTTCTATTTATATTTGCTTCTATCTGTTTTCTTTATACTTATTCTTATTCTTCTTTCTTTCTGTCTTTCAGAATTCTTTGCCAACTTTTTATATCATTTAACCAAGCTTCTGACCATTGTTTGTATAGCTTTGGTAATACTACTTCTATTTCTTTACCAATATCTTTAAGTCTATTATTTATTTCTTCTTTTTCTTCTTTCTTTATTTCTTAGTTTCTTTTTGTTTTTACTTTTTTTATTATTTGTTGTAGTTCAATTGTATAGCTACACTGTTATGACTTCCTTTGATGATATCTTCTATTTGCCTTTGTGTTAAATATATTTTTTTTTGGAATTTGTTTATTTGCTGCTTCTGTTATGACTTCTTCTATTGCATTCCACATATAGTTTAATAAGTTTGTACAGTATATACTGCTTATTCTATCCTCTTCTAATTGCTTCAACATTTTTTTTTTATTCTAATTGTACTTGGAGCTCTTTAGTATATTTTTTCTAATTTTTTTGTTTTGTTTTTTTATATAGATATATTGTTCTTATTTGGTCTTTATGTTTAATTTTTGCACAACTATAGTTTACAATTACATGCTCTATCTATATGTCTGTTGTTAGTATCTTGTAGTTACTGTCTGTTATGCCTTCTGCTTTTTCTATATTGGCTTTCTGAAGGTCAGCTGTGATTGTTTCTAACAACCAGATATAGTTAATTTTTGTTGCTACTTTTTAACTTAACTATGTATATGTTCTCTTTGTTGAATGCAAGCTTTTAAAAAAGTCTGTAAACTCTTATCTCTTAAGTTAGTTAAAGATTAGTAGTCTTTTATATTTTATTGTTTGTAGATGCAATCTGTTTAATATGTTGTTAACTATGTAATTAAAATCTTTAAGTATAATTACTTCTGTATGCTTTCTTCTGTTTGTTACTATCTCTACAACTTTTTGCTATATTTTCTTATTGATTATTTTGTCATTTAGTAAAATATACATCTCTATTACTATTAATATTAATTGTTTGAAATATAGTTTTACTTCTATCATATATTCATTAAATCTTTTAACTGCTTCAACATGTTTTTCTTAAGTTTTATTTATTAAAATTTCAATCTCTGATTTTTTTTTTTATTTAATACTGCACTTGCTCAGTAATCTTTAAATCTTGTATTAAGGTTATGTAACAAGATTTTTTCTTTTTTTTTCATAATGTTTGTTTATGTTATGCTCAGAAATGTTTTTTTTTTCTGCCTAGCCTAGCAGATTTTTTAATTTCCAACCTCTGGTCTTAAGTCTATTAATATTGTAACATACAATTTTTATTTTTATTTTTTTTTTTATTTTTCTTTTAAACTTTTGTATCTTGTCTTTGTGTTTTCTGCTTTCTCTTTTTTTTTCTTTGAATTAGGAGATTTATCTTTATTTTTTTCTTTAAAGGTTCTTCTTTTATTATGCAGAAAATCTCTAATCATCTTATTTATATTTATAAGTTTAACTAAGATGCTCTTAGAAGTGATTGGCTAGGCTTTCCTTAGCTATATTTTTTTGTCTCTTTTAGTCTTTTTAGTCTTTCCTAAATTCACTTTAAAATGTTCTCTATATGTGGCTCTTTTTTTTGTCTTTGTGTCTTAAATTCTTCTGATCTTTTTTTAAGATTCTCTTCTTTTTCTTTTCTTGTATTTGTATCTCTTGCTTGGTTTCTTCTATGTTAATTTTAGGATTTGCTTCTTTTTTTTAATAAAGTATCTTTATAACTTAAACTATTTCTGTTTTTATTTTTGTTTGAATAGGCCTTATTTCTTTGTCTTTCTCTGCTGCTTTTATTTTTTTTTGCATTTGAGGTTTGGCTAAATCTGTTTTAACTTTTTTTTTTCTTTACTTTAAGACTTTCCCTTTTTTTTGTCTTTTTTTGTCTTTGTTTATCCAATAAACTCTAAAGTTATTATATAAAATTAGTTTTGTTTAGACTGCATTTATGTTTTTTTCTATTGCAAACATAACTATTGCTATTCTTTTTTGGTTTCTATTTCTATTTAAAAAGATGTGAACTGACTTCACATCTTTGCTTTTCATACATTATAATAGTAAGACTTTTGAGACATTTCTGAATAATTTTGTTAGCTTTGCTATATATTTCTCTGTTTTTTCTTTGCTTCATAGTTTTCTTTTCTTCTAGTTATTTGTTTTAGTTTATTATTATTAACTGGTATGGCCTATGGAATATCTTCTTTTTTGGCTTTTTTTATCTACACTATTGTAAGTGCTTTGTACTTTGATCTTTTAATTCTTACTACTTGGCATTCTTGAATCTTCTACAGATATATTTTAACTCTCTTCTGTTGATATCTGTTGGCAAGTCTTATATTGTTACATATTCCTTGTTATTAGACTTTATATCTGTTTTGTAACTGTGTAAGTTTGCCTTAATTTTGTTTTCTTTCTTGCTGTATATCTTTTCATTTTTTGTTATGCTGTTTTTTCTTTTTTGGTATTTTTTATTGTATAATCTTTGTTTTTCTTTTCTGTTTTTTTTCTCTTCTGGCATTAGTTTATATCAATCATTTTCTTTTCTGCTAATTCTTTATATTGCTTCATTTCTATTATATTCACAATTAAAGTCTACTTCTATCTACAAGTTATCTCTTTTGAAGATTTTTTTAATGACTTTAACATGTTCATTGTTTTTTAGTAATCATTTAATGAATTTTATATGTTCTTCTTTTGTTGTTCCTGACATATTATATTGGCAAATATGCTGTTGTTTTAGTTGCAGTTTTTTCTGCTTGATGCCTATATGCTTTTCTCAAGTAGTGTTCTAATTATATCAATTTTCTTTTTAATTTCTTAATTTTTTTCTTGACTTGCTATATCTTCTTTTATTAAGTCTTGTTTTGCATTTCTCTTCAAACTTGCTATGTTCTATTTTTGTTTTTCTGATTGGTTTTTAAGTTTTTTTTCTTAAATAGAAAGCTATATTTCTGTTTGTTTGTTATCTAAATAACCTACCTTTATGTCTGTTTTTTTTACATAGCTTCAATACCTTCTTGTAGTTTTTTTATATTTGGCTTCTCATTAACTGTATTTTTCTTTTGTGTTGCTTTGTGTGAGTCTTTTTGTTTTTCTATAGTTACAGCCTTTTGCTGTTGCATTTATTTTTTTTTTTTATTATTACTTTTTGTATTTGCTTTACTATATCTAGTTTTTTTTCTAGCTGTTCTTTTTCAGCCTTTTTTATTATTTCTTTTGTTATTTATAAAAGAACCACCTTATTTGGGTTTTGCTTAGTAAGCATTGCTACAATTTTATTATCTTTATCTAACATTGTATATGTTTTGTTAGCTTCATTAAAGAAAATCTTATTGTAAATACTGCTCATTGCTCAGTATGTTTTTCTTATACAAATTGCTTTAATATTTTTTCTATACTCTTTAAGCAAATTTTTATCTATTTCTATTTTTATATCTGTACTTTTTTAAAAAATTTTTTTGTTTAACTTGTTCTGTTTTCTTGTTTGTTGCTATGTGTTACTTCATTTATTCTTAATTTGGTCACTTATACATGTTTGTTACTGCTTGATTTGCTATTTAACTTTTGTGTATTGTAAACAGATCTATATTCAGAATCAAGTGGCAATCTTCACAGTTATAGTTTTATTGCTAAAATTTTTCTAAAAACTTTGTTTTTCTTTTGTAACTGCTCTAATAGCACTGTGCTGCTTCAAGTTCTTAAACTTGTTTAATGTATTTTTTGGTACTACTTCTTTTAGCTTAGTGCTGTTTAGAAAGTTTTTTATCAATAATTGTATGAAAATCAGGTTTTTTTTTTTGCTGATTTTGTATTTAAGTAATTGTTAAAGAAGTTGTATATTTATAATAAAAAATTTACTTGTTTTAGAAAAATTAAATTTGATAAGATTTTTTATTTAACTACTAATATTTTATATATAACAACAAAAAAAACTTTATTTTAATTTACAAATAACAAATACTTGTTATTTTAAAAAACTTTTAAAAGTTATATTTTGAAAAGTTAGAATATAAATATTTATATTTTTTTAAAGAAGAAGACCAAGTAGTTGCAACTTGTTTTATTAAAGAAGGTCTAACTGTATTTTAGATTATTTTATGAATTCTTTTTAATCTAATTACTTTGGCTAATTATAAGTAAAACTAACAAGAGATAAAGAATTAAAAGCTTTTAATATTAAGGCTTTTTAGTAAAATAAAAACAGTAATGATAATAATGAACCTAAAAAATAGTTTAAAATTAAAAACTTGTTATTTTTTATTATTAAAATTTTTTTTTTTATAATACCAATCATAATACTTTATTTAATTAATACCAGATTAATACATTAGAGTTATTACATTTCATTTGTGCTACTATATTACTATATAGACATCCAATATAACATTATATTTACATTTTTCTAAATTAAGACTAGTACTATAGTGTTTCAACTATTGCTACTAATTAAGGTAAGGTTGTAGCCATCTTGTAATACTATATTCTTTAATTCTACCTGATCATAGTCCTCCTATTTACTTTCTGCAGTAACTCATCTCTTCTTCCAAATTGGTTAACTTCAGTAGTTTCTTGCTTTTCTTATTATTAATTTGATGTATATAGCTCTCTATATATTGGTATCAATCAGCATGGCTGGATTTATCAAGATTTTGGATTATTATATGCAGCTACCATATACTCTTTTTTGTATACTCCCATAGTTGTTGTACTATTGTATTTTCAATTTGGTATTACAAGAGGGCCTAAAACCTTGACTTATTATATATGAATATAGTAACCATCAATGATATTGTAATGTACAACTATTGTCTTACTTTTTAAGGGTTTATAGTATCTGCCTAAGATGTTTCAATTTTGGTTAGACCAATCCTTTATCACAGATCTTCTTTGCATACACTACTTTGCTTATTACTTTAGTTTTAACTACATTAGTATTACTCTTTCAATCAAGTACCCTGCAAGTTAGATACAGAGATGTTGGTGCTATCTCATCTTGATAAGACTTAGTTGCATAACATTTTTAGTAATAGAACTTTCTGTAATGCTACTGTTACATATAGTGCTTTCTTTCTTCAGAGTTGATCTTTTTTTAGAAATTTCTAATTTATTCTTGTACTTCATCTTAGGACTTACTATAGAGCTTTATATTTAATTTAGCTTCTATATTAGATTACAGAGTTAAAATCCTAAGATTTTGCCTCCAGTCTGACTTGAACTATTGACCTCATCTGTGGAAAGCTGGCAGCTTAACAATTAAGCTATGAAGCCTAACCTTTATTAAAAATTTTAAAAAATATAAGTTTCTTTAAATTATAAATATTTGTTAATTTATTTTTATTATATATATTATTATTTAATGCATATATAAATTATTTTTTTAGAGGTGTGATAATCTAGTAAAGTGGTCAGGTTGTCAACCTCCCAAGTGGTAGATTAGGTATTCAAATTTCATTGATAGTAAAAATTTAGATAATCACCTATATTTTATTTGTATTACAGCAACTGTTACTAATAATTGTGTTAGGATACCTGTAATGGCAGTTATATTAACATGACTGGCAGATCATAGGGCATTTGTGTAAGTATGATGTTATACAGAGAAATGCAAACTAACAAATCAGATAATGCAAACACTAGATAAGTCCTTGTGGTCATATAAATCTGTTAAAATTGAATAACAAGAAGTCTATTTGAGAAGACCTAAGTAGAGAGATAGCTGAATCTTAAACAGCCCTACTGTAAAAACTAGTATAAAAAAACAGTTACCAAGGTTATAGTATCTGATCATAGTAGCTAGATAGGCAAGAACCTCTGGGTTGAGAGTCTCAAAGATACTACTAACTAGGCTATCAGAATGAACTAATGAAAAAATATATAAAACTAATCTGATATACTGATGAACTAATTATAGTCTTATATAGACTATCTGAATTAAAAGTTTGATAAAAAGACAGATAAAAAAGCAGAGGTATACTAAAGTACTAAAGTTATGCTATGAAGTAGATGCTGGGATCTAAGTAAAATTTACAAGGATATAGCAGTTTAATGGTTAAACCCTGACTGCAAATGTTGGTTCTATCATAGTGATAGCTAGGTTAGCTATAAAAATAGGTACAGAAGGCTTTAGAAGGTTTACCTTAAAAATAAATTAGTCTTAAGGTTGAGATGATAATCTGAATATCTGAGTATAACTTAGTAAGTTAATATAGGTTACAGGTTTAAAGGGTTTAAAGTAGAACACTCAAGCAGAAATGTTAAGTATAGCAATTAATAAAAAACCTTTAGATGGACTTCTTAAATAAGTAATATAAAAAAGTTATATATATAGCCAATTGTGCACTCTTCTGTAGTAGTTCATTAAACCACAATACTAATAAGTAATTAATAAAAGTTAAAAGACCAAAAAAGCATCTTAAAAAATAAAAATAAAAAAATAAATTATTTTTTTAAATAAATTAATAAATATATTACTTAAAATATGTTTTTATTAAGTAGCATTAGAGAAAAATCTTAAAAATAATGAAAATTAGATAAATTATTATTCTAATAAAAAAGAAATTTTTTGAATAAATTATTTTATAAATAAAAGTAAAAATATTAAATTTTTTAATATTATTTCTAACAGTAAATTAAATAAAAAATAATAATAATAATTAAGTAAAAAAATGCATTTTATTTAATAATTATTAAAAAATTTTTGTGAAAAAGGTTTTGTAAAATAATTTTTATAAATATATAAAGATTTAAACAAATAAATTTATAGAGAGAGAAAATATTTTTTATTTAACGTTTATTGACAAAAAAAATTACTAAAAAGTTTTAAATATAGTAATTAAATTACATATATATAATAAATTAATATTTTAAATTTAGATTATATTTATATATTGAGATTAACAATTATGTTAGTATTTAAATTTTTTTTTTTTTTTTAACTTTGGTGACAATGCCAGTTGGTTTTTATTAGCTTAATTGGATATAGTACAAATTTACAGTTACATTTTAGGATTAATTATTACTAGTACTATATACTATCTAATTTAACACTACTGACTTCACCTGGTTACTCTTATAGCACCTAAGTGCATATCTGCTGCATGCCTGCATGCAGTTACCTTAGCAACTACTTGCGGTCATGGCATACATTAAACCGCTATACAGACAAGAATATCTACCGAACTTAATGTGGCATCCCAAATGCCAAGGGTACTGTCTTCTGTAAATCGTACCCATATGTCCCACTTACATGTTTATCTGGTC
The DNA here is from genome assembly GCA_910591915.1 of Cetraspora pellucida. Taxonomy (NCBI): domain Eukaryota; kingdom Fungi; phylum Glomeromycota; class Glomeromycetes; order Diversisporales; family Gigasporaceae; genus Cetraspora; species Cetraspora pellucida. Next base: position 111 of record CAJVQA010010153.1, on the reverse strand, counting down.
TTGTTTCTTCTGCCTCCTAATCTGACTATATCTAGTATTACCTTGTTCCCCACATTTCCCACCTTTTCGTCACTGTATAGCTCCCAAATTGGTCCTACTCGGGTATGTTTG
>CAJVQA010010152.1:0-11586 GCA_910591915.1 Cetraspora pellucida | reverse complement strand
ATGAGCATAAGAGATTTTTTTCTCAAGGATCAATATTATATTAAAGATCTATATTTAAATACATTTGAGCAACAAATTAATTCAATCTTTTCATTATTAAAAGAAATATTACAATGAACTTATAATGATAATTTTTCTTTTAACATTCAAGAGATTATGTCATTTGAAAAATCATTTTTAGTCTAATACTAAATACTTATAATATTAATTCTAATATTATTAGTATCTATTTTGATTATATTTTACTTTTATGAGTTCTGGTTAATGTATTTAGTAATTTAAATAATAGAGTACCAAAGGGATTTTCAATTAATAATGTTAATTATATAAAGAAATTATTTATTACATTTGCAATCTGCAATATATTCTTTAAAAATTAAATCAAGATATTATTTAAATATATAGTGATAACAAAATTCTTTGTTCATTTTTTGATCGTTTCATTTATTTTTTATTTGAAGAACATATTGAACCTATAATTATTATAACTGAATACATACAATTTAATAATAATAAGATACACACTATAGATAAAAGAAAACCAAATAGTAAAATAAAGAAAAAATGAAAAAAGATTCTTTATTTATTTATTTGTAGTAAATATTCACTATGCAATATTGAATTTGAAACATATAATATTTTTATTAATCATTAAACAGAATTAAAACTATATTAAGAATCTAATTTAAGAAATAATATAAGCAAATAAACTAAAAAACACTAAGTTGGATTTTTTTATGAGAAATATAATTTTCTAAAACAATATTTTTATATTTAAACTGTTCTAAATTATCATATTTACAGTTAAATAAAATTGTTAGAAATTTATATAGTTCTTTTTTTGCTTGTTCTTGTAAGTTTTTTATATAATCTTGAAAATATGCATATCACCAAGAGTTAGGATAAGTTTTTCAGCTTTGAGACCAGTAATAATAGCAATCATATGAGTTAACAATGCATAACTCATAATATTGAATGGTATATCTAACTCCATATCTCCAAATCTTTGATATACATAACATGATAAGCTTTTATTTTTTGTTTTACTTTTCAGATTGTTAATATAGAATTAAACAAAAACATAACAGAGTAGAAGTATCATTTTCTCTAAATCTTTAGAATTCCAAAAACTAATTACAATTCTTTTGTTTGAAGAATCTGTCTTAATCAAATTGATTATATTCTAATTGATTCACATCTTTACCAGAATAATCAGTTTTATAGTTAATATAGTCTGCACCAGAATGCCTTAATTAAAATTTATAAATCAGTCCCAGATTATTGCTATCTTCTGCATTTTTATTCCAAATATGAACATTCTTTTCTTATAATTACTAACATCTGTACTTCCACTAATGAACCAAAAAAGTTCTTCCGCAACTCCTCTAAAGAATATCTATTTAGTTGTCAAAATTGAAATTTTTCTATATTTCAAACTAAATCTTAATTGAAGAGGTAAATAATTGATAAAGTTCTAGTATCAGTTCTATTATTTCTATCTTCCCCATTATCTAAAATATTCTTAATATGATTTAAATATTAGTACTCTTCATAAATTATGTTTGAATCCATCTTAATAACTTAAGAAAGATCTTAAACTTAATTTATAATTATTTTTGTATCATAATAAAAATAATAAATAAAGTAGTTAAACTTAGTAAATAGTATTAGTACAATCATGTCTTTTCTTGAAAAATGTAATGTTGCTATTATTGTATTTTATAATGAGTTTGGAAGTATACTTCTTGGTAAATAATTATCTAACATCCTAACTGGATACTATAATGGGCCAGGTGAAAAGATTGATCTTGATGAAGAAGTTGTCACTAGTTTACAAAGAGAAATAAAAGAAAAAACTGGTATTTTAATTGACATCAAAGATTTACAAGAAGGTTTATTATATATAGCTTCTGAAACAAAATTTTATTACATGAATACAGATTTGTAAAATGTAAACTGAAGATAATTATTATAATCTAATATATAAAGTTTATATCTACCTATTTTCTAAAGAAGAAAAAGCTTTGTGAACTGAACCTGACAAACATAAAAAGTGGAAATTTTATTCAAAAAATAAAGCTTCAAAACTAGAACTAGTACCTTTGATTAAGAAATATTTTAATTATATTTTTTTAAATATTAATATTAGAATTACTAATAATTGAAAATAAAACTATTAAAAGTTTATAAATAAAATTTATTAATAATAAATATTATCTTTTTAAACCAAGATTATTATAAAGTACTTCAGTATTTATTTCTCTGTTATTTGAATTTCGAAATCTATTATTAGATAATATAATAAATTCATTATTATACATTGTAATATCAGAATTAACAGATTTACTATCTATAAAATTATCATTAATCACATTTAAACCAAATAGAATACTATATGAATTCATATCTTAAGTTACTGAGTTTTTTCTAATTCAAATATCTATTTAAATATCATTTTATAAATGTTATCAAAATACTCATAATTAAAATGATTAATACTCAAGTTAACCATCTTTCATCATTATTAGCATCATATGGACTAGATAATATTTTTATCTGTTGAGTGAAATTCTTTTCCAGAATAGCACAATCATTTATATTTTTATTGTTTCTTATATCCAGATTGTTCAAATTAACAACAAGAGCATTCTTAAAAAATTTTTGTAAAAAATTATTATCTTTAGTACTTGCATTATTAATAATAGGACAAGTATTTTTTTCACATAAGATTATAATTAAAACTGATTTCTCAATAAAGTTTCTTTAATTTATAAGGATTCTAACTTTATCAAGAAGAAGTTGTAAATTTTTCTTATGATTGAATATTTTTTCATTAGATTTATTTATTATTGTAAAATTATTAATATTATCCAAATATAATAGATTACATTTTTTTGAATTGTAAATGTAAGGTTGAAATTTATTACAAAAATTTATGATACTTATTTCATAATTTGTTAAAGATTCAATCATATCCCATTTTTCAGTTCTATTTTTTAGTACAAGAATAAGGCTTGTTTGATTTGTATTTCTCTTTGATTTTTTAAAACATTATTGCTAATCCAATCATGAATTAGTTTAGATATTAAAAAATCAATAAATACCCACTTTGAACTAATAACCAAAATTTGCAATAATAAGTTTTGATGCTGTGTGCCTGGTTCTAATGCTTTTAATTGCAATGCTCTCATAAAAAGGCTGGAATTCTTCTTTAGTATCTTGTATGCACTTTTATCTTTTCCTAATAAATTCAACATTTTTTTGTAACTCTCAACTTTTTTTTGTTAGTATTGTCAAAAGTATCTGACTTTATTTTCTTTCTTGGAGCTATCCTTTCATCTTTATGTTCAAAAGAATCAAAATTATCATTATCAAAACATGTACTTCCAGAAATCACTGAAATATTATCTCTAATTTCATTCTTTGTTCTTTTCTTTGAAGTTCTAGTTCTTGAGCCTATTTGTTTATTTAAATCACCAAAAATATAGTATTTTAATACTATCCTATTTGCATCAGTTACTTCTAATAATTTTCTATTTTTAATACATTTCTCTTTAGAAGGAAGACATTTGTTACATACATCATTCAGATCTATATAACTGCATGAACAACTTGAATGCCTTTTATACCTTTTATACTTTTTGATAGAGTATTCATATCTATATTCAGCATCAGGTTTATACTTTCATTTTGAATTCTTTTTAGTATATAGATTGTATGTTGGAATAACAAGATGTATGTTCTGGTCAAGATTTTCTTTCACATATTTTCTTGTTACTCTAATACTAAATTGCAAATAACTATGCAAATTCAGTTTTTGTTGTTCTGAATCTTCTTCAAACTGTGCTGAATAAAATTGCAAAAAAGATAATATTTATTTCTTTTTATTAAAATCATTTTCACATATGATCTGTATTTATTCACACTTTCTATTCTGAAGACAACAATTTGATATAAAACAATATTATTAAAAAAGTTGCAACATTTTTTGCATATGTTTTTTTTACACATTTCATAATTTTTTTTGCAATTATACATCTTTGATTCTCTTAATATTCTAGTATTGTAATAAGTTGGATATTGAATTATAAGACATCATAAATAATCATAGCAAGTTTTATATGTATTTTCATTGCATCTTTTATAATTATATTCATATGAATAGTCTCTTGTATTATAATCTTTATGTGAATTTTTACATATTAGATTGAAATAATAGTACAAATATGAGTAAGCAGTAATAATAAAATCTTGAGACTTTTCATTTATTATGATTTAGTTATAATCAATAAAATAAAACAAAAAATATCTTTATTTAATGAATTCACTATAGCACAGTAAAGTGTATAACTAAATATAGAAGTACATATTACAAATTTCAATTGATTATAATTTTCTTATCTCTAAGATATTTATTTGCATGAAAAAACACTTAGAATTATTAAAAAACCTTTCTTTATTTAATGGTAAAGGATGCCTGAATTAATAATGTATCCTTTTTTAAGAATATTTTTTTTTTCTTGTACAAATTTACCTTATAATAATGTTACAACATTTGGGTTATTTCCAACTAGTTTAATAACTTTATTTGTGATTTTTGCTATATGATTTTTTCATATGACCTTGACTTTTCTTTTTCAACTATCAAAATTGAGTTTATTAACAATACAATTTTTACCTATTTTTCTAAAAAACCAGTTTTAGGTTTAACCCAATTTATATTTTTGAGATTCCATTTCAAGAGATCAAAGATCTTACTAAGTAAATGTTTTATATTTTTCAAACTAAAAGCTAAACCATTTGTGTCATTACGATAAGAATTCTGACTAACAATAATTACTAATATATTGCTTGGTGAAGTTTTAAAACACCTAAACCTACCATTTTTAGATGGAAGTACTTCAATACCTTTATTTTCTATATTGATAATTTGCCTTTTAATGTTTAGATAATTTTGATTAGTTAATTCATTTTTTAATAAATTTATTCAATCTGCATGCATCTGATTAAACTTATCTACCAAAAGTGGCTTCTTTTCTGAATCTAAATTATTTTAAATTCTTTTAACTTTATCTTTATTTGATATCTTTTCAATGTCAACAAAACCATCGAGTGTGTTATTTTGTTTTGAAAAAACCTTTTTGTTAATCTTCTGCTTCTTATTGGTATCTTTGTTTTTGTTTTTACTACATTTTTGTCTCATAGTTAAACTACTTACTAATTATATTCAATTTTCATACTCTATATAAACACAATTACATATTGTGTAATAATAAATATCTGTATTATAATAAATAATCAAATTATGATACCTTTATTTCTTTATATTTTTATTGAATATAAGTAAATCAAATACTAGACCCCAATTTAAAAAACCTATTCACTAGCAAACCTCTTCAAAAAGAAGGTGTTCTTGAATTTAGATATACTTCAAGTAATGAAAATCTTGTAACAGAAGAATCATTTAAATATGTTATAAATAAAAAGTTTCATAACCTTCTCCTCTTTAAGATTATTTTCCCATGCACTTCTTATTTGATTGCTGATAGAAAAATCTTGTTTACACATAAATATCATGAATCTTGGATTGCAAGAATTAGTGAAATAAAAGTTGATGATGATGCAATATTTGAAAAGACAAATTTGATGGATAAAGATTATAAATTTATATTTAGTGAACAGGATTTCAGTAAGCTGTTCTAAGTTCTTAATGTTGGCAATTATAAGTTTACTAGTAATGATAGATTTGACATATTTGTATTCCTTTTATTTAACAAGAAAGAAGAAGGATTTTTAATTCCTGTTCAATATAAATATCGATCAAATAAAAATATACAACTTTATAGTTCTAATGAAGTTTATACTAGAAGATACAAAACTCTGAATTATTACATCAAAGATTTTGATATTCTATTATTAAATATAGTACAAATAATTGTAAAATAAATTACCTAGTTCAATATGAGTTGTTTATTGTGAATGATAGAATAAGCATTGCTGAAAAGTATCAAGAACACAAATTTAATCTTAATAATTTATAAATCTAAAATAACTGTAAATATTATAAGAAGTTTTTTCAACTAAATTTATACTTTAAATTAAAGGGTTTTTCAGATTTACAAACAAGATACTTTCTGTTCACCAAGAGAAACTATCGTAAACCAAACAATAAGGTAATCATAGCAGCACAGACAGATATAGTTAGTAATGTTTTACATAATATTGATGATAAAATCTAGTCAAAAGATAAAGATAAAATTATAGCAATAATGTTAAATACTGTTAAGAAAGTAAACACATGTTTATTAGTTTCAAATTAAGATCAAAGTAATTCATAATATAAAACTGAGTTAGATAATCATAGAGATAGATATTCAGCCAAAGTTAAAAATAACAACAATATAATAATAATTATATAATAGAAACAATTAAACAAAATGACACCTTTGATATAACTGATTTGCAAGAGTTTTTAACTCAAGAATTTAATATTTTAGAAATTATAAAATTATTATTTAACTAAATATATTTATTTTAATAAAATATAACTTTAAAAAAAATAATTAATTACAAATCTTCATCATTTTCTTGTTTAATATTAACTTTCTGTCTCTTTTTGTTACTTACAGAACCTTTAGCTTCAAGAGAAACTTTTTCAGTTTGATTTGTTAATTTTAATTTTGTAAAAAATAAAAGTAAATTATTGAGTCCAGTCTCAATCTCTTTAACAACTTCTGATTTAATCATATCATTTTCATATTTACTTGTTAAATCTTTTGTAATAGTTGTTATATTATCATATAATGAAGACATGTTTAAAGCTTCATTTATTCCTTCTTTAGAGGCACTGAGACCTTTAGCAATATCTGGATATTTCTCATCATTTTTTTGGAATTCTTTTAACCCTTTTGTAGTCTCAGAATCTTTAATAATTTTAAGTTTCTATTAATAGGTTTCTCATAACTGTTATTAATTGGAATATCATTAGAAAAGATAATCATTGTTGTTAACTCTTTAACTTCTTAGTAACATTTCTTTTCAAGTTTTCATCTATAATTATTACTTGAGTTTTTAGATAACTTAGTAAACCTTTAATATTTTCTATTAAGGTCAATTTGTTATTATAGAATAGATGATAAAAAGCATTTTTGTAAATTGATTTGATATATTTTTTTCATCATCCAAATAAAGTGATTGATTATATTTTATAACATGCTGTTTTTTATTAGTAAGTTTTGAATTATTTTTAGCAAGATTAACTCTTTTAAGATAACTAATCATTCTGAAATTATGGTTATTACCAGTGTATTTAAAAATATCAATAACTTAACCAGTAATAGTATAATATTTGCCTTTATACTCTTTTTCAGAAGTAGAGTGATTAGTTATTATAAAAGTATATTTAATGCTATCTTTTGTATTATTTTTTTTGTAATGTACCCAAATTTTTGTATTCTTAGATGCAGATTTTGGATCTGATATACAATTCAATAAATTTGTAAGAACAGTTGCTTTTTCAATTTCCTTGTCAGTTGCAAGTTTTGTAATAGACATTTTTGAGTATCATGTAGTAGAGTTTATGGGACCTTTCATTGTGAACATGGATCCTTTATATAATGAAATATTGTGTTATGTAACATATAATATTTATTAGTCAAATTTTATTATATATTCATATTTTTATTTAATAAAGTTTATTAATAGTAGGACAAAGTGAAAAAACAAATACAAATACTGTTACTAATAATGAAATTATAGTTAAAAAGAAAACTTAAGATGCTAAAAGCCATAAAAAGATGTTAATATTCTTGCAAATAATTTATTTGGTATTAATAAAAAGGATCAGATGATGGGTTTCTAAATATTAAATTTACTAATAATTTTGATGATAAAGATATCAAAGTGTTTATGAAAATAATAAAAAAAATAGTTAAGTTTAGAGAAACAACAAAGATTCAAAATCAGAATCTTGTCAAAGAAGATTTAATTATTCAATTAGAAGAAAAGACTACTTTCTTAAATTCAGGTTTTACACATCTTAATAAGCACATTTACCCAGTCTTTAGTAAAAAATATGCTGAATGGATAGTACATAAAAAGACAGATGCAAGAACAAATTTGATACTTGAAGAAAATAAAAGATCAAAAGAAGAAAATAAATCTAAAAAAGGAATGAAAGTAGAAAAAAATAATCACTCATCAGATGAGAATACCTAAAGTAGTAAAAGTGATACTAATACAGATTATAAATTAAAAAAGAAATGTACTAAAAATTCTTTAAAAGATTAATAACTTTTAAATTTGTAATAACAAAATATTTAGTTTTATAAATTATTTAATACTTTGTATAACTTAATTTTATGTTATACAATTATTATTCATAAATAAATAATTTTAATTATAAATATAAAATATGTTAAACATTTTGCTTTTATTTAACTTTGATCATAAATATAAGCATTTTAAATACTATCTCAACAAGACATGAATTGTTATGTTTTAGATACTCAGAACTTAAAGATAACTCAAAATTAAAATTTAGTGATATTTACACTATTAGAGAGATTCTTGATAATACAAATCCAGATACTAAATTGTATGTTCTAAAAGTACAAGTTACCAATAAATTATATAGAATTTCAACATGGGTTCGATTTACTAATTTTGAGATGTTTTTTGATATTCTTATTCTATCTTCACATCTGAATCCTGATATATATTGTAATATCTTAATCCAGACAATGAATAGAACCAATGCACAACATCCAAATGGTTCCTGGATATTTATAATTAGTTTTGTAAAGGATTTTGTTAGAGTTAAATATAATAATGGTAACAAGTATTTACAGATATGATTCATAGATCACAATAAACAAAAAGCAGTTATTAAAGCAATGTGACAAGAAAGATTCAATACATACAAGATTTATAAAAATTCTATAAGTAGAAAATATGACCAATTCATCTCATAAAGCAGAATAAATATAGATAAAAAAGAAGATTATTTTCATGTTTCAGAATTCTTTAAACTCAGAGATAAAACAAAAGTTCTTTTATTTGATAAATATGAAAACTGTCTTAATTACAAAAAGAATATTATATTTCTTGAAGATGAATTCTTCTGTAATGAAAAAATATATGCATTTGATCTTGAAACAACATTTCTGCAAAATTTTAATTCAAAGATAAAAAATAAAAATATAATAAGTCGTGGTAATACTCATTTAATTGAGTATATATAAATATGAGTGTTTTTATTCAAGGTACTAATTCAATACTATCAGAAGTACTCTTTTTACTGGATGTTGAAGATGACATGCCACTTCAATATGAATCTAATGAACAAATCAAGAACTGATTATGGAATATGGTCAATGATATAACCAAATTTCAAAAAGTTGATTCTGAAACTGTTAAAAGTAAAGTAAACTTTACTGATAAAACATATCAGAAAATAGTTAATAATAAATATAAAGTTATCTATACACTTATTAATAAGATGAATACATCAATTAAATTTTCTGTCTATATGTTCAAGATTAAAAGTGAATATAATTTCTATCGAGTATTTGTAAAAATGCAACACAACATCTGCCCACATGTATTTATTAGACACAATTCTAATAAATTTGATATGCCTTTTATCATGAGAAGGTTAGAATTTCTTGAAAGTGATATGATGGAAGAATTTTGCCATTTAGCAACAGAAAAAAGGTTAAGCTATAGTGAGATGTTCAAATACAAAGTGATTCAAAGAGAAATGATTACAATAACAGAAGGTGAAAATCCTGTTGATTATATATACATAAAATTTGAAAGCAAATGTTCTAAAATTCAATGTTAATATTCCAACATGCATCTCCTGACAAATTGAGCAGTTTTAACTATATGTTAGATAAATTAGAAATTCCTTCAAAGATCAGATTGAGTTACAAACATATTAATAAAATTGTTACTCTAGCATTTGAGATTAAAAGAATTAAAAATGAAATTATATTATTAGATAAAGATATGATGAACTATTATAATAGATTAGAGCAAATTGAATCAAAGAAAAATATATTAATTAACAATCTCAATGCGGATAAAGGTGTGAAAAAACTCTGTACTAACATTCTTGAATATTGTTTTTATGATTCTTAGGGAGTACTATTAAGTATTATAAAGATGTAAACACTTGTCTCATATCAATTAGATGCAACTATATACAATTGTGAATACAGTTGTTCATTTTGTGATAGAAAAACAAATATGCTAAACTGTCTTATAACAATGAATTACAATAAAAGTTGTCATGATTGTCCAGTTTTATATAGAAAAAAAGACAAAGTAACATTCCAAGATGCACAAGTATTAGAAGCAAAAACTGGATATTACATAAATCCAGTATATACTTTAGACTTTGCAGGCTTGTATCCATCCATAATATGATAATACAATATAGGTTCTGATATATTACAACTTGACAAACCAGATGTTAAATATCACACAATACACTTAACAGATGCTAATACTGGCACTGAAATAGATGTGTACTTTATTCACAAAGATGTTCAAGAAAGCATCATCAGAAAGATACTCAATGATTTGATAAAAATAAAAAAGAAGTCAAAAAAAATATGATAAATACATCAACAACAATGAGATTATGTATAACATCTTAGAACAAAAACAACTTGCATACAAGATGTTTGCAAATGTAATTTATAGTAACCTAGGTTCAGAGTATTTCAGTATTGTAATTTCTATAATATCACAGTATGTAACATGCATTGCATAAAACCTTATTATGAACCTTAAAGACTTTATACAAACTTATTACACAGGCCAGTTTAGCAGTGAACTATAGAAAGAGAATAATAATAAAATAAGCAAGGTTATTTATAGTAATACTGACTTCTGCTTTGCATTATTTTCTAGACAAATGTTACAAGAAATAATGGAAAAATATTATAATTACTTTACTAATGATGCCTTTTCTATTGAATCTCATAAAGAGCATTTCTTCAAGATGTATGATGAATTGATCAAAAAAGGTAGCATGTTTGGAAAAGATGTCTGTGATACATACAACAAATATAATCAAGATTATAATATTCATATTATAATATTAGAATATGAAAAGATTTATTTGACATGTCACTAAATATAAAGAATCATTATGCAGATTATAAGTTTGAATTAAAAAGTGATGAAAGTCTATCTGATTATTTTTTCTTTAAAAATTTCTATGGTACCAAAGATCATATTTCATGAGATGCAAAACTATTTAACAAGAAACTGGTATTCTCAGAAATAGTTGATGTTTTTATGAAAGAAACTGATGAATTCAAACAGTTTTCATTAATGAAACAATTCTAAAACATCCATCTTCATAGAATTAAAAGTGTATGCAAAGATGCAAACAATCTAGTAAAAGTTTTTGAACAGATACGCGGAGAACCAAGTTTATGACGGCCAGACTCAACGTACAGAGCAGGCTATGGAACTCTTCACAGCTGTGAGAGCCGAGCATACAGTGATCGAATCTACAGAGGAACTTTCTACTTCCTTGAATCCCATTGCATCATCACACTTCAAGGAAAC
>CAJVQA010010151.1:0-11586 GCA_910591915.1 Cetraspora pellucida | reverse complement strand
TTATATTATTTATTTAATACTAATACTGAAATATGTAAAAAGTTTCTATGGTCAAATTACTGATGGTTGTGGGCATCTCAAGATTCCAAAATCTTTTTTTTTTATTTTTATGATCATACTGTCTGATTTTCCTTAAAAACTGTAATAAAATGGTTAATAATAATAAAACTTATTGTGCTGTAATATTTTTTATCTTTAAACATTCCTCAAAAAAGGTATTTTATTTAATATGCCTACACCTCTGGTTAACAAAAAGGAAAAACACTGCGTTTAGAAGGAATTGCCCGCATATGTGATTTTTAGGCCTCTACCAGGCTTCCGATTTGATATCACTTATAATTGTCCGAAGCGTAGTGGAGGACACTCTTTTTTTACGAGAGCAAGTAATCACTATGATCACGTGACGATTTCTTTCCATGATTTTGATTGGCTGAATATATGATCACTCAAATAATAAGTTCCGGACACATAATGCTACGCATTACCTAGTTTAACGTATTATTTTAGGGAAATTATATTACTAATATTATCAACCTCGGTCACTTGATCGATTTTATATCTTGTCGGGTAACTTTAGCCGGTTCAAAATAGAATTATTATTTAAGTTCCATTTTCAAAGTATTTTCTAATCTAATCAATCACATGTGCAAACAGTTTCCCCTACAACCTGATAATGTTGTGAATACGATTTAAGGATTGGCCAATAATTTGTATATTAAACTAAATTTTTTTGCAAAACTTGCAAATTTTGGTATAATTATTAAAGTCAAAATCAAATATTTGATCAAGTCAATTTTTGATTTGATCAAGTATTCTAGAGACTGAACTCGAGTCAACTCGTAGCTTAAAAAATAGTCTTGACTCGAGTTAATTCGAGTTAAGGCTATGTTTTTTAAGCTACGAGTCGACTCGAGTCCAGTCTCTAAAGTATTCTTACTCAATGAACAATTTTATTGAGCAAGAATATTTGATCAAGATCAGATTTGCTTTGATCAAATATTTGATCGAATATTTGATTTCAAACTTTTATTTGATTTGCGGAGCATTACAATTAGCATAGCGGGCTTTCATTGTGATTGGCTAATTTTTGTAGATCATTTTATGCCGTGACATTGGAATTCAGGCCTACCGAATAATTGATTGTGGGGGCAATTAATTGCAATTTTTCAAACTCAATTAATTAATTGGCGGCGCAGCCGCAATTAGTCAATTAATTGCAATTTTTTTATAAAATCATGTAATCAGTTGTATATCGCATATTATATTATCGCGGTTTGCAAATTGATGTGACTTTTGATCAAATTTGTAGATCACTGCATGCCTGATTGTTCGATTGCAATCGATTGCAATCGATTGTACGTGATTGTATGCAATTGTACGTGATTGTTTGATTTATTTGTAAATGTATAGAAAAATTATATAAAAATATAGGTTTTTCTTTTTTTAATAAAATAATTATGGATTATCTTATAGGTACTTGCTATCAGTGTGCAAAGTGTCTTTATTGCAAACAAAATTCTTCTAAATCTTCATGTGAATGTGATAAAAATATAGTACCTACAACATGAAATCATACAAAATTAGTTCCATATGTTTTTACAATTCATTATAATTCAAAATTTAATGATAAACAAATCAAAGTTCTAAATGATTCAAAGAAAAATTATAATTATAATACAATATTTACAGAAGATTTCAAATTTTTATTTTGCTTTACATATAATAGTAAATGGTATCATCTTGGTAAAGCTAACTCAACAAAATCAAAGGTGATTAAATCTAAGTTGACATTGATTAAGTTTATAAGTCCTATTACTAGTGTCATTAAATATACAACTTTTAATACAAACAATGATATTACTAACATATCTGATACTGACCAACTTATTGATGATCATACAACTTTTAATGATGATTATACAATTTTCAATGATGATTATACAACTTTCAATGATGATCATACAATTTTCAATAATGATTATACAATTTTTAATATTAATACAAATAATATTAATAACATATTTTAGACTGACAAATATGATGACTATACTATTTTTGATACTGATATACCAGTTTGTGATGATTTAGATTTTTTAAATGAAGTTGAAGAATCAGATTTAGAAAATAATATTTGTGATTTTAATAGATGACTTGATAAATTAGATAATAAAAGTAATAAGTATGAAAGCAAAGAGTTTTTGCTTAAATTATATATTAAAAATCAAGATAATACTACATTACCAATCAAATAATTAAATATTTTAGCAGATTTCTGTGATGAATTTCATTATCAAATTCTTTTATATATTCAATTTCAACTAAATGATACTACTATTACTCAAAATGATTATGTATTAGCATATAAAGTAACAAAAGAAACTGAAACAGAAACTCAAATTATTAATGAGAATGATTTTTAGAAGTTTTATTGATGATTATAATCAAGTTACAAAAAAAAAAATATATTTATTAATATTCAAATATGAAATAATTCTTTAAAAAGTAATACAAAAAAACAATTATACAGATTAATATATAATTTATTTTATTAATATATTTGATTATTCTTTTTTACAAAAAAAATATTAATTGTTTTATCATTTTAGAGATTTAAAGAACCTAATAGTGATGATAATTTAAATAAAAAAACCATGATTATTTAGTAAAAAATCTAAAAAATCTCATCTTAATGATGATAAATATATTATAGCATTTACTATTTCTTAATTTCGAGAAAAGTATTTTTGTGCTAACTGTAAAGGTTTATGTTGGATTACTAAAACTGGTTATATTAAATTAACAGGAATGCATTATACTACATGGGCTCAAGTAATCGTAAGTATTATTTTTTTATATATATTTATTTATTAAATACTATATGCTTATTTTAAATTTAATTAAACAGATAAATGAATTAGCAGATATTAACACACCACCTAGTCATGTAATATTTATATTACCATCTAAAGTTAGAGGAATATCTAATTCTAGTCAACTTTCATTACAATCATTATTACAACCAGATTTACAACTGTTATTACAATTAAATTTACAAATACTTTTACAAATATCTTTACAAATACCTACATAAACTTCTTCACAACTATTCTCACAAATTTCCTTACAATTATTCTTACAAATTCTTTCACAAATACTTTTGCAAATGTCTTCTCAAATTCTCTTACAAATATCTTTACAAATGCTTTCTCAAATACACTTACAAATGTCTTTACAATTATTTTTATAAATGTTAACTAATTTTTCAAATTATTCATTACAATTATCAACTAATTTTTTTTATCTTTTTCTAATATTCTCTTATAATTATTACCAAATATTTCTTTATATATACTATTGAATATCTCTTTACATCCTTATTTTATATCATTTTCAATTTCATCTAACTTATCACAAGGATCAACAATTTTTTTAAAATATGTTCCTAAACTTAAAGAATTTTTAACCAAAATAGATAAAACTGAAAATGCAAATAGAAAGATTTTAGCATGTTTAGCAATGTTTTAAAATCAAGCTAATCAAGTTAAATGGATATGTAAATTAATTGATAAACAGCTTGAATTGGTTAGAATTATAAAAACTAGATGGAAAATTGCATTACGAGAGGCTTTTAAAGAATATAGCTAATAAATATTGACTATAATAAGGTATTCAAAATATATATTATAGAAATTAAAAAAAAATTATTAAATAATAATATAATAATAATAAGATTCTAGAACAAAGAAGTTACTTTATAGAAGGTTAATAAAAAAAATAGGTCTATTATATTATTATAATAAAATTTTTTAAAAATAAATTTTTTACTTAATGAATAGCTACAGTTCACTAGTTGAACTTGATTATATGAAGGTAGTTTGGCATTTAGAAAATTTTCATAATTTATTTAAATTTTTTTTATGTAATCTTTAATAATTAACTAACTCATTCTTCAAGCAACCATAGCTGTTAATGCATTAGTGTTTTTACTTGAAATATCGATGCATCAACAATACAAAGATTTTTCATACTATAAACTTGAAGTTAATAATTAACTACATTATCTTTAAATTTTGATATTATTTTTACTGTTCTATATAGATAAAACACTGTAGTTGTCTAAGCATATAAATAAGACCATAATGGTATTAAATAATTTACATAAATGAATCTATATTATAATATAAAAATATAAACTTTTTTCATACAAACTTTTCTCAATCTTAATCACTAATTTTATTCTGTCAGTGCTTTATTGTCCAAATTCATCATTTATCTTAACTTCTTTAATATTATAAACAGTGCTTCATAGTAGTTGTTTAAGTATTTCACAGCATAATCTGATCATTCTATATAAATTATCAGACTTATTGAAATAGTTTAAATGTATTCTTGGTTAATCAAATAGATTATTACTATTAAGTTCTAAATAACTAACACTTAATAGAATATTAAGAACTGCCAATATAATAATCTTACTTATTTTATGCTTTGATTATTCTTTTATAAAACTGGATCAGAATGGTGTCACTGTTTATATGATGCTATAGTAAATAAATTTAGTACATAAATTTATTTTTTAATTATAACATACCAATAATATGAATACATGGATTCTTATCAAAAAGTCTTTTTTGCAAAGAATCTTTCTTTAATATTAGCTTACCAGAAACAGAGTTTGTACAATATACAATATAGAGTATGGTTTATAAATATCTAAAATGGTGTGTCTCTTTTTTATCCAATTGGTTATTATAATTTTGTGACTTTGTCTTGTGATTTCTAGATTTTTATCTATAAGCTTTTGTCTATTGGCATATAATAAAAAAAAAAAGTGAATTAGATGTTTGTGATTAGATAATTATTCTTTCTGGATTATTAAATAATATTAATTTCTCTATTTATTATCTTGACTTTTAATCTCATCATGTATTTATTAAATTATTCTTAATTTTATCTGTTTTTGTTTGCTGTTTTGACTATATCATTATATTATATAGAAGCAAAGTGGTTAGTACTAAGATGTCTGCATATTTTCATATATTTTTAAAAAAGTTAAATCTGATATTTAATAACTTATATAAATGTTGATTCAAAAAAAAGAGGCTTAGTCTTAATCCTATTAGATAAATTATAATAATTTTTAAATTAATTAGAATTGTATTATAGTTAAAACTTTCTAAGTAACTTTTATAAAGACTCAACATTTATAAGAGACCTTAAGGAATAATAAAAAAATGCACTTATGCAAATAAGGTATATATTTGAGCTAGGATTTAAGAATGCATCTTATTGCAATAAATATTTAGTTATAATTAAATTTTAATCTAATCTATATACTGTTAGAATATGCTACAGATTTTATCTAAAAAATAATAAATTTTATCTAACTATATTTATTCATTTTAGCTATTCTAAGTTCAATACTTCAAAGATATATATTTTTTACATATACACTTAAGAGTTGAACATTTAGCACTTTACTAAACTACTTACTATTATTGAATACTTGATTTTTTTGCTTTTTACATTTATGTTTAATCACAAATCACTATACAGCATAGACTTGAGACTTAGAATATAAAGTGCTTCAGATACTATAAATAGATTAATTGCACTTATAAATGTAAAATACCCAGGTACTTAACAAATTAATTATGAAATTTTCTAACTAAAATATGATAAGATTAATATAGTATAAATAATTTATAAATACACCTATTGACAAATGTTTATTATATTTATCAGTTATATAAAATAAATTAACAACAAAAGTAAATAATTTATTTTAAAAAACTATATACATGCAAGAATGCTACATCTATACTATACTAATACTAATCTATCTGAATTGCATATAATGATAAAGTTCATCTAAATAACATAGTTAGTATTCAACCTACTGCACATATAATCTAATTTAAAGTTGCAAATAAAACTTATAAAAGTTAAGCAAACAAAAAAATTATAACAAAAGCAGTTTCATCTGCAACTCAATCTGAAAATCCACCTTCTATTCCTAGTTTTGCATAACAATGTCATGCAGCTACTTATTTATTAAAATATTAACATAATTAATTTAGTAAGTAATTTTTTTTTTTAATTTTTTTAAAGTAAAAAATGGTCATTAAAAGCACAAAACCCAATAAACACACTATTCTAAAAGTATATGTGACTAAATTTCTATTAACAATAAATGAGAAAAAAGAAATAAAATTATAAAAACTAATCAAAAAAATGCAATTAAACTAGGAAATCATGTAGATTTTATTTTTAATGCTTTTCTGTAAGATTATAACTCTAATTATTTATTTGAATCCAGGATGCAGCAACAAAAAATTATTGAAAAAACAAGTAATAACAAATGGCTTGATAATATTAATAAAACTTTGTATCATTGTATAAATTAGTGGATTATAATCATTTTAAAAGGCAATAAAATGTTTTAAAAAATATAATTATAATACTTTTTGGCTATAATAAATATGCACGTATGGATTCTGTGCCAGGTTTTGTCGATCATTCACCATGTAATGATATTTGAGTATACAAAATATGCATACAATATTTGTAAAACAGTTCTATGTATAATATCAGTAGTAAGTAGAAACTCGTCTAACTCGCAATACTGCAATATGAATTTACTTACAAGTACATGCATGCAAGTATATTTTTTGGAACCATTCGTATTGTTTTGTTATTTCATTGAAAAAATTATTCTAGCATTATTTATTATAAGTAAAAGCAAAAAAAATAGACTAATTTATAATCAGCAGGCTTAATATTACTTATTTTTTAAAGTTTGAAGGTTAAAAGAAATATCGATTAAGTTCAAATGCTAAATAGCAATTATAAAATTAATTAAAATTATGAAATAGTATGATATTAGTGGCCAACTTCAAATAGTAACTAATATTACAATTCAATCTAGTATGCATATAATACTATTTAGAAATTGTGAACACGAATATAAAAATAAAATACATTTCCAGATTACTCATAATTAAAACAGAATTTTAAAGTATATAAAGTTATTAAATATCAATATATTTAAGTTAATAATATGATTCTACTACATACCAATTGTTAATGATTCTCACCTATATTATTAAAATTTTTAATTTTTCTATTTGCTTTTCATAATTTAATTATCAATTTCAAATACTGTGATCAAGGTTGTTAGAATTATCTATCGCTAAAAACTAATAAAACATGAACTATACAAAGATAATTTATTTTAATATTGCATAGATATTAGAACATACACTAAAACTTCAATCTTTTCACATAGAATACTATGCCAAGAAGTGAAATGTATTCATTGAAGCCAACTTTATTCTAAATAATAGCATTTGAATCAATAGTTTTATATTTTAATATTATTATTTGCTATTAAGTATATAATTCTAAACTTAATTTTGTTCTTTGGCGTATATACGTACTGTATATATTATTTCTGCACAAAGAAATTGAAGTTTTAGACTTTTTTACCTCCAATTATAATAATGCACAAGATCCATATAAATACATATTGATATTATTATAAGTATAAAAAAAATGTTGGTTTTTAGTTACCCAGGTTATTAAATTCTTTTAGTAAATTATTGTATGCAGACTGTTTGATGATTGGTATCGATATGTTTTTATATTTTTTTGTATCAAAGATCGTACTCCAAACAAATAGTGCGGTAACTCTAAAAGTAGTGTTATATTATTACCAAAAGCATATAAATGTTTTCAAAGTCATATGAATATATTCCGAATTATTATTTAGAACAAAATTTGTTGATTTAGTTATCATTATACTATACGTCCTGAACTTTTGTTGTATATATAAAGTACAGCAGTGATATTGCTTTATAATAAAATTTTAAAAACTTTCGTTATATCAATAATATATTTAGATAAAAGTAATCTGCTTGGTATGAATATATATACAAGTAACTCACTGGATAGATATATGTACAAGTAACTCACTAGATAGATATATGTACAAGTAACCTACTGTGAAGTTTATTTTTTTTTTTCTTTATATATTTTTAAATAGATTACGACATTCTTCTTAAATTAAGTATGACAAATTTTTAAACTCAGACATTATGAAAAGATGACGACATTGCAATGAATTCTATATATAAAAGCCAATTTTTACCTAAAGTTCTTTCGTGTTTTTTCATTCTAAATAATGCTCTTTTTTTTCCTAAAAATTTGAGTCTACATACTTTTTTTAAAGTAATTTCTTAAAAATTTGAACCTATTTTTTCTCTAGTTAACTTTTTGAGTCGATTTTTTTTTTTTCTTTAAAGTAATAAAAAATTTGAACCACCCGATCTTTTTCTTAATAATTTTACTTTGAGCTATGAACCCAAATATGACACAAACATCAGTTATTAATGAAATGTCAAATAATGTGAATTTAGAAACGTTACTTAATACTGGAACAAATACCATATTACCTGAATACATTTCGGTCATACTTCCAGCAAATTATAATTATTTAACTATTGAAATCTGTCAACTTCCAGACTATATTACAGCTGAAAGATTTTCGGTCAATCAGTTTGAAGCAGATCTTTTGGTGAACGTTAATAGTATTGAAGATGCACAGAAGTGGCTTGTTGATTTTGAAGAAATATCTAAAACAACGATGCCACAAACTAAAAGTTACAAAATTAAAAGAAAAAAGGTTATCTTTAGACAATTGCGATACTGTATTCACAGTGATATTGTAAGACAAAAACAGGGAAATCCTGTTTTAAAAAACCCAAATTCATTGTGTATTAGGAATACTAAATGTGAAGCTATTATCCATTTACAGCTTGAACAGTGGCGTCTTCAGACTGATTATCCACTCAAAGTGAATATCAAATATATACATAACCATGTAATTTGTTCCGCAAAAGCCCTTAGTTTCAAACATGTCAAAGATGAAGTCTGAGACAAATATATTGAACTTTTTAAAAATGGACACTCATCAGCTATTGCCCGATTTACATATGAAGACAGGCTTTAGTTACATACCAATAACGATCAAGAGCTTATGCAATAGTTAGCAGATCGAGCCCGAAACCCTGATCATGATTACATTTCAGATTTATTTAAACAGTTTCGCAGAAATTGTTTAGGAGAAAAAAATGAAATATCCATGGTTCAACGCCTTAGAGATGAAGTTGACTCTTACAATAATTCTGGTAAGGTCGCACTGTTTTTCAAAAATATAACTCACAGTCAAAAAAAGCCTTTATACTTTGTATTGTTACAAATTTAATAGCTCATGTTCATGAAAAAATTTATCAATCTGGGGAAATTTGTTATGTGGATGCCTCTGCATTCTTTGAACCATTAAATACGTCTGTTACCTTGTTTTACACAAGCTGTATTGCTGGAGCATTGCCTTTTGGCCTTATTATAATGTCAAATAAGCTAGAAATAGCACTTACAAAGGGAATAGAGATACTAAAATCAATTTTACTACAATGTGCATTTTTTGGTCGTGGGCCCAATATTGGTCCTATAGTATTTTTTACCGATGATTCGAATTCTAAACATAATGCGTTAGAGCATTGTTGGCCAAAATCAAAACGGTTATTGTGCATATTCCATATCCTTCAGGCATTTTGGTGTTGGCTACATAGCTCAAAACATAATATAGATAAAGATCACAAAATGCCTATAATGACTTTAATGAAAAGGATATTATATTCGTGAAGTAAAATCGAAATAATAGAATACTATAATGAATTAAAAATCTATTATTATAATATATACCCAAAATTGCAGAGACACTTCGAACTACTATGGAATCGATGACAATTCTGGGCAGTGCTATTTTACTCTGAACTTCCTATATGGGGTAATAACACCAATAATTACATAGAGCATAGTTTCGGATTATTAAAAGATATCATATTTTCACGTATTCAGGCATATAATTGCATTCAAGTGTTTAATTTTATTATTACAAGTATGGAGCATTATTATGAATATCGACTACTTGGTATAGCACATTGCCATCCTAGTCATATTAAAATTGCTAAAAGATTTTTATGTCTCGGCTGGGAAACAATCAATGCAGAAAAAATTCAACAAACTGAAATAAGTACAGAATTTTTGGTTCAAAGTCAAATAAAAGAAACTGGATTATTTTATACTGTTAATGCAGAATTCTGTACATGCACATGCTCTGTTGGGCTATCCAGAGCACTATGCAAACATCAAGGTGCAGTAGCTGCGAAATACAACATTGGATCTTTAAATTTTTTCCATCTTTAACACCTAACGATCGTTCTTGTTTTGCATATATTGCGTATGATATGTAGTTAATCATTTAAATTTTGATTTGTTTGAATTAATATTTACTGTAAATATTACAATCAAGGAACCATGGCCGATAATTCTTTCTACACATCATTACATGCTCACAAGAATGATAACCACTGCAAAGAATCAAATGCAAATCAAATTAATATGAATATGAATCAAATTGTAGTAACCAATATGAATGTGAATGCGAATGTAGATGCGAATGTGGATGCAAATATGGATGCGAATGTGGATATGAATATGGATATGAATTTGAATGCAAATATGAATGTGAATATAAACGCAGAAATAGTAAATGCGGATATGAATGTAAATATAGATGCAGATAAAAATGCAGCAATTAATGCATAGGTTTTGTTTTGAGTTTTGTATCAAGTATCTATAAATATATAGATTTGTGATTAAAAGGTTATCTAAATAATTTTTTTTTTTTTTTTTTTTTTTGATAAAGGTATAATCCAGAATTCTTTAACATGTTTCTTAAAACAATGAAGGATGATTATGAAAATTGTGGACCACAACTTCAAGCAGCACTTGAGAAGTTGGTTAAAAGATATAATGTGGCCAAAGCTAAGTCTATCCCAGCGCTAACATCTTTCCTCTATAACGTGAATCATAATGTGGACCCACTTGTACATATAAAGAGTAGTGCTAAAATCCATATACAAGTTGAATTTGTCAAGCATAGAAAAACCAAATCTGGTAATAAAGAAAATCATGATCCTTATATTATTTCAGCATATAAGGTCAGAGCAATTGGTAAAAGAAAGCATAATCTTAGTCAAAATATTAATAGCAATAATTTGAATTAATAATTCTTGTAAAATATTCATATACAATATATATACTGTTTTTTTTTGTGTGTTGGAAAATATCAATGAAATAGTATAGCTTTGTTCTTGTTAATAACTGTTTTAGAGACAATCTGTTAGTAGTTTTTAGCAATTTAATTAGATATTAAATGATTTAGATCAATATATAATTACAGTTTATTGATTAAAAAAATTTTCTAGTTTATAGTTTTATGCATACATATCACAAATAAATACTTATTTGCATGATTTAATAATTTATCTATTATTACTAATATTTTTTTTTTTTTTTAAATATTAAGGTGAGTACTTGCGATCCAGGATTTTATTGATAGTATATTTGGCTAATGCTTGCATTACAACCACAGGGGGCAATTATGGGAAGAGTGTACAACTAGCCACTCGTACAACTTTAGTCATTGTCTAATTTAAGTAGTCCGCCCGAAGGTTCTAC
>CAJVQA010010150.1:0-11586 GCA_910591915.1 Cetraspora pellucida | reverse complement strand
GGGATTTGAACACCCAACCTACCACTTGGGGGGTTGACAACCTGACCACTTCACTAGGTCGCCACACCCCTTATATTCATGTTTATGTGAAATAGTAGATTAATTATATTTATGTTTTAATACATGTTTACTAATTGAACAAGCTATTAGAAAAATTAACATTTAACTGACATTTTAGATTAATCATAGTATTTCTTTTAATCATATTTTAATATTACAAATCTAGGTAGATCTTAACCACTATAGTTGGTTTAGATCATAAATAAAACTGTTTAAGCTTTAATTCTTGTATATAATTTTTATTTTGTATTTACAATTTTAGTATATTTTAGTATATAGTATATTAATATATACAACTAAAATTACTAATAAAGATATAAGCAAGGCCTTACCTTAATATCAAAAAAATAATAATTTTGACAAGCAAAAAAAAAAACTTATTTATTATAATTAAGATAACAAAAATCCAGATTTTAATATAAAATAAGAATTAAGTTCAATTAACATAATACTTATATAGCAAATTTTGCTATTAATATAGATTTTTAAATAAGTGCTAAGTTAACTAATTTGCTCATCTGTTCATGCTATATAAGTTAATTGCACTATACTATAAAAATAAAATAAAGTATAATTTAAAAATTAAAGAAATACTTAGCTGTTGACTTATTATTTTACTAAATTAATAATTATTAATCAAAATTGTATTATCTAATTTGGATTTTTTTAAGACTTTATATTGCTAACTAATTACTATCTTTATAGCATGTGTGTTCTAAAACAATAGAATTATATTAATAAAAAGTCTTCAAGTATTAACTTTCTTTTTAATATTATAATACCCTTATTAGTATTTAAAACATTACTAAAAATTATATATAACTTCTAAAGCATGCCTCTTGTACTCTTTTTAACTATTTGTATGATGGTCATCTATATAAAGTTTATCTTTTTGCCAACCATATATGAGCCAAATATCAAATACCTATTAGTTTCAAAAAATGCCTTTAAGAATATTTGTGTTATGAACTATATATTAAATATTATTAGCTTCAAAAAATGCCTTTAAAACATACTTGCATTTATGCTTTAAACTAGTCTTCATACTATAACTAGTAATATAAAATTTACCAAATAGCTAAGTTTCTACCAATAACTACTAGTAGGTGTTAGTTACTAGTAGTGTAGCTACTGGTAAATATTATACATATGATTAATTTTAACAAGATGATTTGAAGGCTAATTTATTATATTATGTATATACTAAAGTAATATAAATAAAATATAATTAATAAAAAATATTTATAAATTTAATAGCTTCTTAAATTAATGAAAGTTTTGGGCATCTGTTAGTATTTATCTTTGCATATTATGATCTAACAATATTTATTGTTATCTATCAGTATATAGATACTTACTAGTAACTATCAACTTACATCACTAATTACAACTTATATATGATTTTACACTTTTTAGATATATTATTTTAAGAACACATTGCTTAAGAATAAAATAAACTTCACCAAAATGAAATATTCTACAATGCTCTTAGTAATATTTTAAGCAAATGTTGGCTAATATTAGCTAATTTCATAATGGCTAATAATTATAACAAATTTCTTTTTTGCTTTGAAAACAGCTATAAGAGAAGTAGCAAAAATCAGATAATTTTTTAAAGGAAAGAAAAATAAAAAAAGTTAAAATTATATATAAAGAACCTGACTATTTATATATTAAAAGAAGAAAGAAAAAGTAGGTCTCTAATAAAAAATAATTAGATGATTAATAACACAGCTCTAATTAAAATAAATTATTAATTAATATACAAAATAATAAACAAAAAGTATAAAATAGGTCTAATATTATATTGCAGTCTTTTTTAAACAATTCTAATATATTTATACAAAGTTATTCAACAAAAATTTCATAATATCAAAGTATAATTTCAAATTTTGAAAATAATTTTTAATATTAATCTTTAAAAAAAATTAAAATGAGTATATAGTATAAACAATACATCAATCAAATAAAAAAAAAGAGAAACTAAATAAGAAATAATATATGTCATATTAAAGAAATCATCTCAAAATTAGAAGTTTTACCTTTACATGATCAGCTTCAAGCAGTTTCACTTTTACTTAATAATAACATATCATCAACTGTCAGATATTATCATTATAAAACAGAAGCTAGAAAAGACAAATAAATTCTCTTATTATCTGAATATTAAATCTTTTTTTAAATGTCTAAAAAGATTTGGAAATTTAACATTCTAAATGAAAATTATTGTCTTAAGTTTTAGTTAAATATTTATAATAAAATTAATTCAAAATTATCATCAAAAAGCAGTTATAATTATTATCTTTTTAGAACCATAATAGCAAAATATAATTTTAATCAAAACTGTTTTTTATTTCAATTGCTTAGATTCTTAAATAATAATAATGTTACTTTTTTATAAACAACTGTTGCAAAACATTATCTAAATCTTTTTTCAAATTATGATTAGCTGGTAAAAGCAAAGAAGCTTAAAGAATTATTGTAAAATAATTTAAAAAAAAAAACTAAAAAACTAAATACTTTACTAAAAACTAATAGTAAAAAAGAATTATTAAATATTTTAATTAAATATAATATAATTTTAGAAAAAGAAGATAAAACTTTATCTTCAACAAGTGTTTAAGTATTAATCTTAAAGCATAAAAAAAACAAAACAAAACTCTACAATCTTAGCCATTAAGTAACCTATCTAAAAAAATATATTGAACAATTAAACAATAAATTAAATCAAGATTTTAATGAAATTAATTTAGATAAAGAAAATCTAGTAGAAAAAAAATAAACAGCATAATAAAATCTAATTTGCTTAGTTATTAAATATTATTTTTACAAAAAATTATCTTTTACTAGTGTTAACACATTTCTGTTCCAACTGTAGTAGCAATAATGTTTTTAGATAAAACATTAAATATATCATTAATTGGCTTTCAAATTAAAAATATAATAGAATGTAAAAAATGCAATGCCATATTTGAACATACAAATGAAAAAGAAATCCAGTTTGTGAAAGCTGTGACTGCTATAAGACTTGCAAAAGGAATAACTCATAATGCTATACAAAGCTCATTAGCAATAATTGGAATTACTAATCAAATCAGTAAAAATATATATAAAAATTATTAAAACTTATACTTGTCTCTTTTTATAGTTAGTGCTAATTCAAGTGCAGCACAAGCTCTACAAAAATGCATTGAATATATGTTAAGCAAAGGTAAAGATGCTTTGTCTGTAGGATTTAATTGTTTATAGTCTTATGTATAGAACATCAATTAAGCAAATGACAAATTTATCTATTAAGAAATACTATCTAGTATGTTAATATATTTTTTTAAATATTACTCTTCTATGAAATTAATTATATTTTTACTATATATTAGCCTATTCTTATGTCTTTTTTTTTTTTTGCTTTCACTAAGACTGTAGTTATCGGCAGCTATTGCCTTTATTGTATTTTAATTATAATTATATAACTTGTACAAGGTAAGTATACAACTAGTCACACATACAACTTTTGGTTGTCTAATTTAAGTAGTTCACCCACATAGCAGGTTTTATACTAGCTGTTATATCTGCAATCTACTAGGAGATTACTTATTTAAACACTCTGATTCTTATACTTATACTAACAAATAGTGCACAAGTTCCCATACATCTAAGTGCCATCTAGCCTAACTGTGACCTTCTTGTCTGTACATCCATCAAGCCATTACATATTTCAGAGTATGTCATCTAACTTGTAAAGCTTCAAGAGGCCTTTTTGCTAACTAACTACTCATATTTAGTATCTTGTTAACAGAGCTTGCCCTTGCAGAGTTTATCTAGACCCTAGTACTAACTTTACAGTATATCCCTAGCACTTTAGTATACTTCTGTTTCTGACCTCAGACTCCTAATTCAGATAGCCCAGTAGGACTATGACCTGTCTCTGATACCTTAGGGTCTGCCCTCTAAGGTTCTTTTCCTCTGGTTCGAGACTTCTAGTGGCCTGGTTGGTGGTACCCCTCACTCGAGGTTCTTGCTCACCTGATTTCTTCTGCATTGGTATCTATTTCTTAGGTCTAGCCTTTACAGTAGTACTGTTAAAGATCTGTATTACCTCTCTACTTGGGTCTTCCCAAGTAGGCTTCAGTTATTCCAGTTCACAGATTTACATAGCCATATATGTCCCATGACCTGCTAGTTATCTGGTATAACTATGTTACAGGTACTGATCCCAACTGATCAATAGATAGCCATTGCTGTATTACTAGTTTCAAGGACTTATCTTGTGTTTGCATTGACCAATGCTGGTTGGCATTTCTTTGTATAACTCTAGCATTGCACAGATGCCCATATACACCAATATAACATAGATGGTTTTTCAAATTTTCACTATTGGTGGGTTTTAAACTTCTAATCTACCACTTGGGAGGTTGCCAACTTATCCATTTCACTAAGTTGTCACACCCCTTTCATCCAACTTTTTAATTTTGCAAGTATTGAATAGTTTGCTATTTCTATGAATAACAGCATCATAATAGTTATTTTTAAATAATTAGTCACAGTATTCTACTTATAAATTAAAGTTAATAAATAAAATAAGATAGAGGATAAAATATTAAGTTAATTAAAAATATTACTAAATAATTAAAAGAGCTATTAAAATTAATATAAAACAAGATAACTTGTTTAATTAATAAAGTAATCATTATGTTTACTAACTAAAAATATAATGCAAAAACATAAATAAAGTGTATAATAATAAATTTGAAATCAGAGATTGGCTCATCATTAATATTTAAAAAAAAAAAAATTAAAGATTGGGCCCTATAACTTAACAGTAAAGCTGTTAATTCTTCACAGACAAGATCAATAATTCAAGTTAGACTAAAGTCAAAATCTTAGGATTTTAACTCTATAATCTATAAGGAGCTAAAATTGAATATGAAGCCCTATGAAAAGTCTTAAAGTAAAGTACAAGGACAAATTAGAAATTCCTGGAAGAAGACTAACTCTACAGAGTAAAAACACTACATATAACAGTAGTATCATAGAAGGTTTAGCTACAATAATATTGCACATATAAGTTCTCAGAAGATGAGGCAACATTAACATCTCTGTATCCAACTTACAAAGTACTTGATTGGAAAGGTAATATCATGTAACTAAACTAAAGTAGTGAGCAATATAGTGCATACAAAGAAGATCTATAACAAAAAATTGGTCTAACCAAAATTGGAATATCTTAGGCAAATATCTCTAAAAGTAACTTAAAGAGTATTCTTTAAACAGTCGTACATCATAACTTAGATGATAAGCATCATACTTATATATAATAAGTTAAGGTTCTAGGTCTTCTTGCAATATCAAGCTGGTAGTACATTGATACATAGTCAGCAGTACACTTACAGAAAAGCTTGTAGGAAGCATATACGATCAAGTAGCAAACTAAACCAACTATAGAAGTACATCTGAAAAGAGTACATAATAAACTGCAGATTGATAATTTAGATTTTGATAAATCCAACTGTGTCACTAGAGTACTAGGAAGTAAATTAGACTATATAAACCAAACTGATAGCAAAAAGAGCAAAAAACTGTCAGAATTAACCAATTTGGAAGAATTATTGCAGATAGTAGACAGAAGGGCTGATAAATAAGAAAAGTAGAAGAAATTAGGAGTATAACAAGATGTTTTATAACCTTTTTGGTAGTTTAGTAATGATGATTGAAATATATAATGAAGGTTACAAAAATTAGAGTATATAAGAAAATGTAGATATAATATTACATTGGGTGTTTAAAAGCAAAAATAGATTTTAATAGCACAAATATAATGTAACTATATGAAATAGTAATGCAAAAAACTAAATAAAATATAAGTTACAATTTGGCATTATAAAAAAAAATAAAAATAAAAATAAATTTGAAATCTATATCTTAAATATCTGATTATAATAAAATTCTATTTTATTATAAAAATTAATATATATTATATTATTGGTTTAAAAAAAAAACAAATAGCTAAGAATTAGTTTATAAAATATTTAATTATTTATAATATTAAATTATTATATATATAAAAAAAATGCAATATTAACTTGATTTATTAATATCTTTTAAAGCAAATACTTATGTATTATACATATTATCTAGTTAAAAAACAACATATTATGTGAATGATCATTAAATGTTCAAGACATTATTTTTTTTGTTTATATAAAGAAATTTCATTTGTCATTTTTTCAATTAGTTGAAAATTTTTTTCAATATTTTTTGGCTACTTAAAATTTTCTTTGTTCTATTGATTTTTAAGAATTTCAAGTATTTTTTTTGTTGTATTAATAAGTCTAGTATACAATTGATTAGTACTTTGTGTACTTTTTTCATTTGTAATAATCTTAAGATTTGTAGTATTATCATTATAAAAAATAGATTGTTTAGCATTTCTAACTTGTATATCCAAAAATGACAAGAAATAGATATTGGTAATAATGCTGAACTTGATCAAAAAATTCAATTGATATAGTTTCTTTTTGTAATACAAGATGCTTACAAATAAGGAAATAGTTAGTCAGAAAAGATGAACATCTATATACCCAATTTAAGATATTAGTAAAATAGGTATTTTGTATCATACAAGTTTCTAGTTTTTTTTATTCTCTCTTAAATGCCTTACACCATTCTGCCTTTTTAATTCTAACTAAAATTTGTTCAAATTTTCTTTGTTGCTATGAAATCAGTTGTATTATAATAATAAAAACTACTAGATTCAAAATAGATAAAAAAACTTATACAGAAAATTACATTTCAATGACTTTTCACAAATATATTTGTTTTAAAAATAGAAATTCTTGTACTATAACCTGCATGAAATTATAAAATTCAACATTCTGAATTGTACTACTCATTTTACATATATATCCAAAGATATGTTAATGAATGTTATGAACAGAAATTATAAATTTCTTGTACTGCTATTGTCCAAATTTCCTGTGTTGTTAAATATTAAAGAATGTAAATATAAATGTCAATTTATTATTTTTTATATAGTTTCACAAAATTGTTTAGGATAAAAAATATAATTTATTATATTATTAAGTTGTAGACAAAATTTAGAATTAATAAAATTAAATTTATTATATATTATTTAACTATTATAATTAATTTGTTTTGGTTAATATTATTGGAAAGTTTAGATTCAATAGTCCTTTTAATATACCAGAGGCATAGTTGAACCTTAATGTTTTTTCAAACAAACCTAGTGACTGAGATTTGAGAAAAATCTTTGTCTGTTAGAAAGAATTTAGAATTAAGCCCAAGTGAATATAGTTCATTAAAAAAATTAATTAAAATACCAGTACAAATTCCATTATTACAATTTTCATTATTTTTAAAAAATAAATAAGCTAATGAATATCTACTTTTATCAACTTAAGCATGAATAATATACAATTTAAATCTTAGATTGTTTGTGTTATTTTTTATTAACAATAAATACAATACATTAAATAATAATTATTATTTTACAGTAATATAAATAATCAATCATATATAATACATACATATGACATCGACTCCAATTTCATTAATGCCAATTTTAAAATTTTTAATAAGATCCCATATTCTAGTTAAAAATCCTATTACTTGAAGTGATTCTTTTTTGAATATTATTTTGTGTGGCTTTTTTGTTAACTATTTTTGTGCTAAAATAAAAGAATTCTCATTATATTTGTATCTTTTTTACTAATTTCAGTTCACTAAAAATGAATTTGTTTTTAGTATATATTAATATTTAAATCATGCATTACTAAACATTTATATATTATGGGATGGGGTTCCATAGCCTAGTAGTCTAGGTGCCCCTCCCTCTACAGACAAGGTCAACAGTTCAATTCCAGCTGGAGGCAAAACTCTGTAATCTACAGAAGCATATAAATGCACCTAAAGCCCTGTGGCTAAGTCTATGTAAATAGAAGATTAGTGTATAAGGAAGTTCTCAGAAAGAAGTTTTCCAATATAAAGAGTTGGCACTCAATGCGAGAGAAGTAGTAGACATATTAGAAATAGAGAGAAGGTATACTAGTGGATGATACAATGAACATAAAAAGAAACTATGAAAAGAAATGAATTTACTGAAATTTAAACACCTCTGGCATTAAAACTGGTTTAGTAGATATGGGTTACACTAAGTCGGATCTAAGTGGTAATCTTGGTATCAGCTTAGTAAGCTTGCATCGAGAGTAAATCAAGGGCTATGAATACTTGGTAACATCCAATAGGGTGGTATTTTGATATAAATAGTAACCAGATAGCCCTAATCTAATATGTTAATACAATAGTAATATAAGAGTTATACTTATATGCAATAGTGTTAAAAATCAGAGACTTTAAATAAGAAACCCACAGGTAGGTTTCAGGTATGGCAATTAGTAGGTAACCTGCAGGTGGAGCCTTTAAATAGACAATGACTAAAGTTGTATGTATGGCTAATTGTAGCCTTGTTAATAGACTTTGTATATAATGATATAATCATATATGTTACTTAATAAAAGACATACAGGCAAGATTGCTGCTTTAAAGTAAAAAAAAAAAAATAACTGTTTATATATTTTATATAAAAGTAAATTAATGTTTTCTTGAATATATTATTTTATTTTTATAGAGATAGAATTGTTTAAGCAAGATAGATAAAGATGATGATACATTTCAATATTAGCAAAGATAAGATCTTGAGAAATAGAAATTGTAATCTGTTTTTTACAAAAAAAAACACTCAATTGATTGTCTATTATGATGTTTATTAATATCAATATGTTTTTTTAACTTCTCAGCCAAACAATTTCTTTGTAAACAATAATAAATATAAGCTGTTGAATTAGACTTTTTAGTATTATATTTCAGATAATATCTAAATAATTAACATAAAAATAATTAATACAAAATTTATTTAAATACTTTATTTTTAAACTATTAATTTTTATAACTTATATTCACTTATATTCATTTACATCTGATATTTCTTCAATTATACAATTGGTTTATTCTTTAGAATTACCTTCAAGTATGAAAATATCTATAATACAAGAAAATTCAAATTCCAAAGGTTTTAAATTTTCTTGATTGTCTTGATTTTTATATACTTTTTTACTTTCAAACAAATCAAAACATTGCATCATATATTCATAAAAATTATGAAAATTCACGATTATTTCATTATCAGATTTTTAGAGAAGTTTTTTACTTTTAGTTTTTTAGTTTTAAACATGACATGCATTACAAATACAAATTTTTTTTTATTAATGAACAAACTACTAAAAAGAGTTTTTTCATATTCTGTATAGTAATCTAATATACTATTATTATTAATAAAAGGAATTAAATCTATTTTATGACAGTTTACTCAAGAAAAAAAAATAAATATATAAAGCAATATCTTATATTTATAATTAATTATCTGTATAATGACAAATAAATATACATGTTAATGTAAGTATATGATATAATAAATAATTTACATAAATTATATAGAGCTAAAATTTTTTATAATGATACTAAATAAGATTAGATTTACTCATGATTTTTTGTAATAATTAACTAATCAAAATATATAATTTAAATTAATACTAAAAACAAAAAAAAACTTTACAAAAAAAAGTTTATTATTTATATTTAGAGAATAAATATATAATGAAAAGTAGATAAATGTAATATTTATTATTAATAAATCTAACTATTATATTAAAGAATTAATGAAATATAATCTAAAACCTTAATTATTAATTTATGATTAACAAATTCAAACACACTACAATAACTAATCAAATTTAATCTTAAGCCTAGATTTTTACTACTAAATAGCTTGCATTTATACAAGTTAATAGTAATAAATAAAAGTTTATTTACATAATTTGGTCTGACCTAATAAATAGTAAACATATATTATAAAGTTATTGCATATAAAGTATGTAATAACTGTGCTAAATAGTGTGTCTGGTTTAGTTCTGGTTTAGTTTAATATAAAACTAGTTTACCCTCTTGTTAAAAACAAGTTTTATAGTAGTCTTATCTTAGCAGTTTACTATAGATTTTATAATACTTTTTATTATAAACTTTATTATTATTAATTAACAAAGCTAACACTTAACTAATTTTAATTTAATTCATCAATTCAGATAGTTGAGAAAGAGTTTTAAAAAGTTCTTCATTAATAATAGAAGAATTAAGAGAATAATACCAAGTTAAGTTAATATGAGAAAGTAAAAAATAGTATTATTATTAGAAATTATCAAAAAGAGTTTAATTGATAGGTCTATATGCAGTCTAGTTATAAAAATAAGATCAATCATGTTTGTTTAATGATTAGTAAGTCAGTAATAAGTTTATGAGACAATTCTATATTAGAAAAATAGACAGATTAGTGATAATGATTAAGAATGCTATTAATAGCCTAAGTAAAATATATTATAAAAGTTACACATCTTTTGTCAGTAGCTTGATTGATTTGTTGTCAAGATAGAAAAGAATTCTCAAGATGACAAACATAAAAAAGTTGTTTTTAAATTAAATAAACATGTTGAAGTTATGATTAAATAAAGGTTAAGTTAGTAAAAATAAATAATTAAAAGCTATATTATAATTGTTTATAAATTTGAAGATATTAGAATATTGAATAAGTATTTTAACAAGTTTAATAATATGACTAAGTTTTTTAAGAGATATATGTAATAGAATACTGTAGAATAAGTATTAGTAATTATAGCTTTGTTTATAATAAACTTTATTAGAAATAGTATAAGTAGCAATATAAATAATAGAACATTAAATTTTATATCAAGTTGTTTTAATACTCTTATGAGTTCATTATTGATAGAAGTTTTGTGTAATAGAAGTTGTTGAGATAAAATATCTGCAAAAGATTCTTAGTTCTTTATAAATATGTTTTTATAGTTGAAAATACAATAATTAATATTAGTATATTTGTATAAGGGTTTGCTATAGAAATATAAAAATGTTCAAATAGAAAAGAAAATTAAGTGATCACTAAAGATAAAAATTTGATTGTTATCAAAACTGTAAAAAAAAATAAATTATATATTAAATTAATCAGTTCAGATATAGTTAATATAACCAATATTAGTATTATTAGACCAAATAGAATGTTTGTTGTTAAAGTGAATTTCAATATTATACATATTAGAATTATTAAAAAAAATTAATAAGTTTGTATTTAGAAAAAGAGCTATAAATAATGTCCTGTATATTAAAATTGTCAAAAATAATAAAATGAATATAAAATTAAGAGTCTTGTTAAATTTAGTTAATTACTATATTTTGAGTTTAATTATAGATAAAAGTGTAAGGTGTGGGTCCTATAGCTTAATTGTTAAGCTTCCATACCCCTACAGTCAAGGTCAATGGTTCAAGTCTGGCTGGAGGCAAAATCCAAAAAATTTTAGCCTCTGTAACCTATCCCTTAATCTGTAAGCTTTTTCAGGCAAATTTGCCTGGAAAATTGTTAAAAATATGCTTATGATCTACATTTTT
>CAJVQA010010149.1:0-11587 GCA_910591915.1 Cetraspora pellucida | reverse complement strand
TACTGACAGTCCAATGGACTGGACTGGACTGGAACACGTGTTCCAGTGGACTGGACTAACCCAAGTGACAACCCTGGTAATTATACATGTAAAATTGAAGAAAGAAGAAACCTGCTTTGTGCATATACTTTCTAAGTATCTATAAAGACTTTTCACCCTATAGAAGACCTGGTGTCATTAAAATATCACTTTCAAATTTCAGCACTTATGAGAGATTATACACTTATCCTTACATAAGATATAGAGACACAATTATGAAAGTTGGGCGAATTTGCTAAAATATATGATAAAGAAAATATAGTATTTATAATTTGTATGACCTTACACTGGAAAGATAATCCAAGGCTATTAAAACAAATCTGTTTTGTTGATCTTGAAACTGCATTAGACCCATATTAAATAACAATTGTATGTAGATTACAAACTAATTTGCTAAAAGCATTTGCACTTTTCTGATAGGCATTTGCTTCAGACATCCAACTTGGATTTAATAATTTGCAATATGATTAGCCTTCTATTATAGAAAAAGCCAATAAGTTACATCTTATTAAATGGATATAAAAACAGATGTTAGGAAGAACTCACTAGGCAACTTTTGAAGATATTATACAATAGAATTATTATGAAAGATTAAAAGATGTGACTACTTCTAATAAAACCCTTTTCATGAAAAAAACAGAAGAAGAAGTGAAAGAAGAATTTAGAAAGGATTTTATTTTTATCAAAGTTACTTTAGAAAATATCTTTAAATTTTTCTTTCTTAAAATACCTAAATGTGTACCAATTGATGTCTATGCATGTTTTAAGAAACTTTATCCTTGCTCAGAAATAGAAAAGAAAAATTCACTAAACTTCTACTTAAAATTATGTAAGCTCAAGAGCAAAGTTGATATGCCTTTTAACAGATTATAGAACTACTATTCTGAGACAACAGAATGCTCTTCTGATATAACTGCTAAAAATATACATAAAGTAGCAAACTATTGTATTATAGATGCATTGCATTGCCAAAAACTTGCAGTTAAACACAATATAATTAACAATTATAGAGAAGTCACTTCTATAGCTTATGTATCTTTATTTGATATATATTATTATGCAAATGGAATGAAGGTAAGGAATCTTCTGGTCACTTATGCCACCAAATATAATATGTTATTTAGTACAATTTGCCACAAAGATAAAGAAAAGGGTAGGAATCCAGGAGTATATGTTTTTTTCCTAATAAAAGGTATTGAGAATAAGTGTCCTATTATAGGTCTTGATTTCATCTCATTATATCTCAGCCTTATCATAGCTTACAATCTTTTACCTGAAAAATTAATATTAAGCTATAAAGAGGCTAATAATATATATAGAAGAGGAATTGAATTATATGAGATTAAATTTTCATTTAATGGATATATTCTTTATGCCTGGACCATCTGTCATGACAACAATTCTGAGAAAAAACAAATTATATTTTACCATTCTAGAGGATTTGTTTAATAAATAAATAAACCTTAAATCAAAGTTTGCCCTATTACAAAAAGAGAAGGAGTGGCTTGAAAAGCTTATAAGCACTATAGAAGAGAAGAGTAAAATTGTACCAAATGCTTTAAAATCAAAACATGATTCTCTATGCTTTGATTATAATTGCTTAAACTCAAAACAATTTGCTTTGAAGGTATATATAAATATATTTTATAGCAAGGCAGATAATAGTAACTCTTCATTCTTTCTTCATGAATTAGCTAGAGGAATTACTTCAGCAGAATAATACAATATTGGTCTTGTTGCTAAATTTGTTATAGTGAAAGGCTTTGGGATCAAATATAGTGACACTGACTCTTTATATCTTATCTACCCAGATAAGTATTATAAAAAATGTGATAAAAATTATAATGAAAACAAGCTTTTCAAAAGGCATATTGGAGTGAAATAGTAAAAATTATTATGAAGATAATGGATAAATTTTGTAACAAAGTAAATGCTTATCTTAGAATAAAAAATAGTACCTCTTATCTAAAAATGGCATATGAGAAAGTATTGTTCTCTGTATATTTTATTGATAAAAAAAATACTTTAAAGTTACATATAAGGAAATAGTAAATTTCAAGCCAAAAAAGCTATTTACTAAAGGTATTGATACTGTAAAGCAAAGTCAAACAGAGCTTTTCAGATTCATTAGAGAGAAAATCATAAGGAAGGCAATGAATATCAATAATATATACATAATTTATAAATTATCAAAGATACTCTTAGAGAAGCTAGTGAAAAGCAATAGGATTTTAACTAATTTGTTGTGATAGCTATATAAAAGCCTAATAAAGATAATAAATATGTTTAGCACTTCATAAAACAGATGAAAGAAAATTATGAAAACAAAATTCCTAATTTAGATAAGTGCTTTAGTTATATGGTTGTGAAAGGTGAATAATATTATAATGAAAATGGTCAGTTAATACCACATAGAAATGCTAACTATATAGAGTTTTCAGATATTGCAAAAGAATTTAATATGGAGATAGATATTAATTATTATTTAAAAAAAACAGTTGAATTATATGTATGCTTCATTAATGATGATAATAAATATTAACTACTCTCTTCATATAAGATTATGCAACTTAAATATTCAGATAAAAAAGAGAAGCAGATTGATGCATATTCTCAAAAAGAAGCTAAAAAATAGTTTATGAAATATATCAAAGTCTTAAATTGATTAGTTGTGCTATTCTATATTGTTAAGTATTGAATATATTCTCTAATATTAGCAATACTTAAATATTATTAATAATATTTTTTTATATATAAATAATACTCAAGTTCAAATTAATAGTCTTAGTTATTCAATTCATATATCCTGCAACTGATTACTTTTTTTACCTATATTTCATATGTATCTTAATATAACAAATCACATAACTGCAATAATTAGCAAGATAAGAAAAATATATACTGATAGTAGTAATATCAAACTACTTGTTTTAACAGGAAAAGGCAAAGCCTTGAGACTAGATCTTATTGCTTCTATCTCTTCTATTAGAAGAAGCAAAGCCTTAAGACTAGGTTTCATCTGGAAATTTGATTTAATCAATGAGGATATGTATGCTTTAGCACTAGCTCTGCTGTTATTTTTTAGCAGTTATATAATACTTTTTGATATTTTTGTTATATAGTTTTTATATTCTGTTTTTTTATATTAAATATATTAAAAAAAATTGAAACATCATATGACTTTGATCATATTATAAAAATGCAAGATTATAATAAGATTGATACTAAAGCCCTTACTTATATCAAAAAACATGAAGAATAATGCTTGGCTAAAGTTAGATCAAACCCTAATATTTATTTATAGATTTGTAAAAATCAGCATTGATGAAAAGCATTCTATAGAGATATAAAACCAAATTATAGGTAGTGCAATAGTTGTTCTTATATATTTGAAAGAACATGTTAATATATATTTGAAGAATATTGCATAAAAAATTTCCATCTTGAAAACCTAAATTTTTAGAAGACTTACAACTAGATAGGTATAATGAAGAATTACATTTAGCTTTTAAATATAGTGGTAATCAACATTTTTAAATCATTTCATTTTTTTATCTACAAGGGCAAATTAATTTAGATTTACAAATTTAACATGATTAAAGAAAAAGAGCACTCTGTTTTAAAGAAGGTATAATTCTTATCACAATTCCTTATTGCATTATTGATTTGCCAACTTTTATCAAGTGTGTCTTGAACACATTCAGTTATCTTTCAAGACCCACCTAGAAGATAATATAGGTTTTTCCTTAATATATTCTCTTACAAAAAGATGTTAAAAACCTATTTCATCTAAATAATATAATACAGGCATTGGTGAATTTTTTTTAACAACAATTTTCTGAATTTTATGAAGACTTGAACTTCATACTGAATCTGTTATTCTTTGTTATTCAAAGAGATAATTTTCTATTCATCAGAAGCAAGTAAAAATCAAACTATAGTTTCCTTTAGTAATTGTGGCTCATTAGCACCTACTGGATGATAATACTTTGTTGATAACTTGAAATAAACTCATTCAAGTTTTATGGCACTATTAGGGCTCATCCTAATTAACTAAGTTGAGGTAACATTCATATTATTAACAATTCTTCTTGCAAATTGTTCATATTTCTATAATATTCACCAGTAGGTAAGAGAAATTCTATCACATATTGATTCTTAAAAACTCTTAAAGTAAAAAGTCCAGCATAACAATCAATTATTGTTAGACTTGTATGTATGAAGTGAGTCTTTATTCTTCTAATTTTAATATTATGCTTACCTATTAATAAAGTTATACTCCCTATAAATTCATGCTCTTCATCACATTGCAACAATCAAGAATATGTAAAGTGATTATTAAGATTTTCATAAATATTTCTAAATGCATTGGCAACTTCTAAACTGCTTTTTAATATTAAAAAAACAAAATCTTTATATCTATTTGCACAATCTATAACTAATAATATATAATAAAATATTTCATTATCTTCATTCAATAAATTTATATACTTGTCTTTATCATATGGTATCTTAATTAAATTGCATTAATGAATACAATTAGGTTTTAAAATTCTAAAATAACTAGCATAAGGTGTATTCTTTGGTAAAGAATGATAAATTTGATGCAAGTGGAAAGTTGTATTTGGCCTTTATATAAGCATTTTACAATCTTTTAGCATTTTGGTAATAACCTTCAGGTTGGTAATATAATTTTTGCAAAACAATCCCTTTATCCAAATCATGAGCTCTTTAAGGACTAATATTTATTATGAGCTATTCTATTCTTTTAGCTTTAACAATTTCCCTATCCAAATCATAAACCCTCTGTGAATCAATATAAATTATAAGTTTCTCTATTTCTTTGTTTTATTATAGTAGATAAAAAATAAAGGAATTACAACAAAGTAATTAAGAACTTCATAAGGTAGTATTACAATTAGCAAAATCAAATAGAAATTTTGAACAGTGTCTATATATCTTAAAAAGAATTATCAGCATATAGAAGAAAAGAATACAGTTTTTTGAAGAAGAGTTAAATAATACTATCAAACTATCTAGGCAAAACAAAGAAGAATTAACAGAAGAAATTTTAAAATTAAAATGAATTGTCTAACAGCTTAAAGAGAAAAATAAAAGAAAGATAAAGAAATTTCAAATAAGAATGAATTAATAACAGAATTTGATGAATGAGAGACAAAATTAAAAAACTGAATATGTGAGATATCCAAATTTGCAGGCAATACTCCAAAGTACAAGATTATATAACCAGATTAGTAAACAAAAATGAACAGCTTAAATAAGAAATAAATATGATAAAAACTAATTAAATAAATAGAATTAACAAAATAACCTAGCAAAAAAACTATATTACAGACCTTCTTTGTCAAAATTTTGCATTAGCATTATTGAGATATTAAGATAAATTAGAACTTATAAATATTCAAAAGGCTTTACAAAATGTGCAAACATGGAATTTTAATGAAAATGAATCTGACTCTAATGAAAATTCTTTAAATATTTATAATTTTAATTAAAATTTATATATAGATACAATAGCTAAGTTAGTTGATACTATAGACTAATCTTTAAATGATACAGCAATATGTAGAACTGTTTTAACAAATCAAATTAAAAGATCAACAAGATCAATCTGACATAAATACATTAATCTACAACAAGTCTGATAAATGTATAATGGAACTGAGATACATATAGACAGGAGTAAGATCAGGCATTGCTTGATCTTTAGCAGTTGCAAACTAATGCTCAAAATCAAGTAAACAGAATATTAAACAATATAACAGAAAAGTGAACCTGTATTGGTGTATTACTACAGGAAAAATTTGTCTTACAACTACTGTATCTGCAAAAGGCTTACCATCTATAGCAATGCAGAGCCAATAGAGGTTTGCTAGAATATAATCAAGATAGATTATATAAATGATATGAGAAGCAGAAAAATAAAACTCATGCAGAGTGACAAAATATTTTAAATTTAAATCAACAAATTTTGGTGTTACATAATAATTCACCAAATCAAATAAATATGGCTGATGCTAGATGTTTACTAGTATTAAAATTAATAGCTTCTATTCTTACAAAATTTCAATTTTATATAAGCCAAGAACTATCTGATAATTATTTAGATAAAGTTATTTAATCATAAGCATATCTTGAAGGGCATATAACAGTTCTTAAGAATGCAAATGCAAGAGATTTTGACAATGTGATTAAGTGTAATATTTTAAAATCTATGATAGGTAGAAAATATGCACCAGTATCAGCAAATAATGGTCTTGTAGTAGGAAATTCAGCTATAAATTTTCCAAATACATTACAAGTTTGGATGAGAGCAAAATATTAGCGAGAAACTGTTGGAAATCAACAATCGATTATTCAAAGATTGACTTAAGAAAGATATCAACCTTATGATACTTCAGATACCTATGAAGCTAGAATTAGACCATTATTATTAGAGGTAATAGACAATGATATGCAAGTTATAGGATTTCTTAAAAGCTACTTAATAGGTAATTTTTATACTTAGATGAGAATCACCAATCCTGTGAACATTAATGCATTTTTTACTAAACTAAAAAATATATAGTTAGAACATAGATAAAATTTGAGTAAAAGGATCTCAGAAAAATCAAGTCAAATTGCCAACCAAGAGCAAGCTTTATCTAGTATAAATTTAGTGTCCTATTCTTTACTACTAGTTATCCTAGCTTCTCAATAGCAAAAAATTTCTTTAGAAAATATGCAAAAAGCAATCCAAAATGTACAGTACTAGCATAGCAAAAAACTAAATACCAGTTTTTATTAGAAAAGCAAAAAGCTGATTTCTAATCACAAATGGCCTAGCAAGTGCAAGTATCTGTACTATAAACAGTAAAACCTGTTAGATAGCCAAAAGGTCTTCTATCATTATTGCAATCAGAAAAAGGTCTTAAAAATTATTACATAACCAAATACTTAAAAGATATAAGTATATTTAGTCAAAAAGAATTAGATACAGACTATTCTATAAAACCTTTTTAAAGACCTTATCCTCAACAAAACCAATCTATAAAAATAGATAGAATAGAATTGAAAATAGATGAAATCAGTCAAATAACATCTCAATTCAAGAGGATAATAGTTGATAATTAATTCAAAAAACTTGTAGCTAAATCAAATTTAATATATTAATACTTTTCTCTTTTAATACCTTCCTAATTCCAATATGCATCTCCTGATTTGGATGATAATGAGGATGAAGAAGGTGGATATAATGAGAAAGAGAATAGATGACATGCTCCATCTCAGTTAGAAAAAAAAAACAGATACTAGTAAATGAAAAAATGCTTTCAGAATTTAGTTAGCCTGAAACATATAATAAACTATTACCAATGCTTTTACTAGCAATGCATAAAATGTGTTAGTCTTATATAATTCAGGAAAAAGAATTAAAATCAAATGAATAGTTTTTGTTATTGCAATAATTGCATTGTAATATAAATGATCTATTGATTACTAATTTTTTTTAGATAGTGTAAGTGAATTCAAGAAAGTAAATGATGCAACAATTAATGCTCTAAAGTAGAAAGCTGATAAGCCTTTTAACT
The DNA here is from genome assembly GCA_910591915.1 of Cetraspora pellucida. Lineage (NCBI taxonomy): Eukaryota > Fungi > Glomeromycota > Glomeromycetes > Diversisporales > Gigasporaceae > Cetraspora > Cetraspora pellucida. Next base: position 3,959 of record CAJVQA010010149.1, on the reverse strand, counting down.
TTGCTATAAAGAATAATTCCAAACATATATCTGAATCATTAGGATAGGATACAGATATGCCAATTAGTGTAAAGGACAAGATGATAAGATTGTTATATCTACTAAAAATTTTGCTCATATTAATAATAGTAAACCTAAACTAATGTTATGTTTAGGTATAACATGGATTCGAAAAGTTCAAGATATACTTAATTCAAATAAAAATCAATTTTAAATTAAGTTACATAGGAAGACTTATGTTATTCCAACATATAACAAAGCTCTAGTAGCTAAGGATCTGCCAAAAGAGGAGCAGAAGGTAGTCTCTTAGGAATCCTCCTCAAATGATTCAGCCCAAATTTTCTCTAGTCTGACTAGTGAAAATAATTTAAAAAAAAGTGTAAAGAGCTTGAAAAACAACTTATAAAAACTAAAGAGTGGCTTGATATGACTCTAAATGCAGGTAAGGTTCTTGCAGAAAGAAGTTTTCAACTTACTGAGACAAAAATAGAAGAATAGAAGCTAATCTTTTAGTATTTTTCATTAATTTTTGAAGATTATTCTTTCTTCTTGATGTATTATTTATAGGAAAAGTACTTTTTTTATTGCACATGATAAAGTAGAGCTTTAAATCTTTGGTTGTCTCATCTCTGCTGATTTATCTGATAAAACTTCAAAGTAATTCATATTAGTTGAGAGGCTAGCTTTATAGCTATTTATATTATATAAATTATTGCTAAAGCTTAGTACTTCATAGCTATATATATTATTTATTTTATATGATTGAGATATAGGTTAATCCCAAGTAACTCTATTAGCTTCTTCTTCTTTCCAGATCTGATAAATCCATTTTAACGATGTTTTATATTTATCTAATAATTTTTTTAAAATTTTGTATCTTGGCTTTATATCACAAAATTGCATTATATATGAATAATCTTTAGCTAAAAACAAAGGTGCATCAGATTTTATATATACTCTAACCATAATAATAAGTATAATTAATTTGTTTTTTTATCTAATAAAATATATTAAAAAAAATAAAAAATAAATATATATCAAAAAATTGAATATATCAAATATATAGAATTATATTATTTATTTAATACATATATTATATCTAATATATTACAATTAGTATATTAATAAATATGTATATTCTATTTAATACATTATATCTATGTTTTATTTTTATTTTATTAATATAATAATAGAGCTAGTGTTAAAACAAATATGTTTCAAATTTATACATTGTCAGATATGCCTTAAAGAGGCATTCCTAAAGAGCCAAATAAAGGCAATAAATTATTGTGAAGCAATAGCTCTTTGAGCCTAGGTGACATACCATCTAGTTGATATTTGCCTAATTGAGTAAAACTTGAAAACCAGTTTGCTTGTGCAAATCAAGATCGAGAAAACCTTACATCTCAGATTATTCAATCACAGATTTCCTGTAATGGGTATAAAGCCAAGTATGATATCCAATTAAAAGAAATAAAATCACTTTAGGCTATAATTAAGATATTAAAAGGTAAGTTAGCATTAGTCCAAAAAGATGCATTTTTGATTCAAGAAAATTCATCAAAAAAAGATTCTAAGATTATGTCTCTTAAAGCTGAACTAGAGCATATAAAGAGTAAATTGGCTTCAAAGATTAATAAGCTTAAATTATTAAAATCAGATATTACATCAGCAGAGTTAGCATGGCCAAGATTTGCAATTATTAGAGGTAACAAAAAAATATGTAGAACAAGAAACAATCATTACTTTGCAGGCCCTTTAAGGCAACTCTTTGAGTCATAATAATCTTGCTTAACATTTTGTATATAGAAAAAGTATAAAAGAATCCAAGATAAGTAACTTATGGAGTGAGAATAGTAAATCATCTGAAACTAATATTAGTGAAACTAATAAGAATAATATATTTTAATTTCAAGAAATAGTAGAGCTACTACAAGTAAAAAATATAACACCTTTCTTTCTAGCTGATTTTTTTTTTCTAATTGAACTGCAATCACAAATTTTAGTGAAAGTAATTTCTATGATAAGTGTATTGAGGTCTCCAATGTTTGCTTTGCTTTTACTTGCTTTATTAATTATTGCTACTATATAGATTACATTTATTAGACAGAAAAAAATAAAAAACAAAAATAACAATATATATAAAGATATAATATCTCTGATTCAATTATAATAGCAGAGCTAGTGATAAATTATATATTTTTATACCAATATGCAAAAAATGAAACTATTTCTTATAGATATGAATGAAGCTAATAAGCATATTACATCTTGTTGTCAAACTCATCCTGCTAGTCCTACATGGCTCTTCAAAATAATAGTTAGCAAAAGAAGCAGATCAGGTAAGACTAATTTAGTTGCAAATCTTGTTTTAAGTAATAAAGGTAAATGCATATATAAAGAGAAAAAAAGTGGAAGAAGATATATTTCTTGTGATGATTTAATTGTATGTAAATATCATCCTAATGTGGCAAAATAGGCATTTGTTAGATATATGTATAAATTAATTGCAAGTAATCCAAGAGCTTTATATTACAAAAATATTAGATTTATCTATATTTTATCTGAAAAGATTCCTAGAGTAGATTTGTTCTCATCTAAAAGAAGTAAAGTAATTATTTTTGAGAATATATGTTTAGCATTAGAACATATTCAAAATTGAATTAGCTAGTTTTTTATATAAGAATGCTATAGAAATATTAGTCCAATTTACATATTACAGAAATTTCATAAAATTTCACTTATTAATCATAAAAATTCCAATTACTTGGTATTATTTAACTCAGATAGCTCATATAAAGATATTTTAAAAATTATTTGTTGATATACTGATAATGTAAAAAATGCATCTATGTTATTAACAGCTATTTATAAAAAGATGAGTTCATTGTATTTAATTTAGATAGACTCAAGAAAGATTTATTGGCAATTTGGTTAGGATTTAATACATTATTAAATTTGCAGAAAGAGATAGAGTTATAGCAAAAGCACAAAATAAGTTTGAAGAACCATTGCTTTGTAATAAAAAATTTATTACCTGCTGAGCTCATAAATTTGAAGCTAAAAAATCAAAATAAAAAGTCTATAGTGTTATAGTATGCACTTCATAGATTTTTATTTTATTTTGTGCACTATCCAATTGTGATCTTAAAAATAGCATTAGGAAAATGATAGACAACAACTCTATGCAAAAAAAGTTATATTAATAAATCAAATAAATAGATACATGTTATAATAAATTAAGCTATACATTGTTAATTTGATGTGTTTCTTTTCTAATTTCCTATAAAAGTTTATAATACTTAACTAACTATGTAGCACAAAGGACAGAGGGTTGGTAATAATATTCAATAAATTTTCTTTGTATAACCCTTACAGCTCAAATTTTTTTCCAATCTCTCTTGCAAATTAACTCTTCTGATAGCATTTTGCATTCACAATTTATAATGATAAATTGCTTCTTTTTTAAAGTAGGAGTTACTAACTTTGGATCTGCTTTTAAGTTCCATATAGTCTTTATAACTAATATCACAATAAGTGTTTTCTGTACAATTTGTGCCCCAATGCTCATCTATAAAATAACAAAATTTATACTCATACCCATATCCTATTTTAGAGTAAACTAGTTCATTGCATGAATGACATATTGCTATACTTATGCCTATAGCATAGCCAAGATCACTTTTTCATAAATATTTCATTTTTCTAATGATAAGATATCACTTTTTATTATTAGTTAAATGATTATTATTCTTATAATTAGTCAACTGATCTCAGATTTGGGTCTTCTAATCAGATAGTGTTTTACTTTTGTGGATTACTAGAAATTAACAGTTATCTCTCTATTCAATATCTTTCAAAACTGAACATTTATCTGTATACATATCAGCAGATTTATGGAATTGGTCCTAAATTGATCCTAAATTGTATCCTCAAAGTTATCCTCAAAATGAATACCA
>CAJVQA010010148.1:0-11587 GCA_910591915.1 Cetraspora pellucida | reverse complement strand
TAAAGTTAATAAAGAAAATTAGAGCGCCACACGCGCCCCACGATGTAATACATCGGGGATAGTTAAAAAAAAAAAAGAATATTAAAAAGAGTAGAGTTTGATAACAATGAGCAAGTTGGTCAGCAAGATTATTAAATGGATCATCTTGGTATGCAGTAACTTTGTGAAAAGCAAGCTGAATATTGTATGAGTTAATGAAGTTAATGAGAGTTTGCCAAATAGAGAAGTATAGAGTATGAGTGTAAGAGAGTTTGGATGATGATGAGCAGATACTATGATATTTGGAAATTACAGATTGTGAGTCTATAAAGACGTAAACAGAACAGTTTCTAGAAGCAGTTATAATTGCTGAAAGGAGTGTCCCAGATACTAAAAATGGATTAATTGCACTTGTGAATGTAAAATACCTGAGTACTTAACAAATCAATTATGAAATTTGCCAACTAAAATATGATAAGGTTAATATAGTATAAATAATTTATTTTAAATACATCTATTAACAAATATTTATTATATTTATTAGTTACATAAAATAAAATAACAACAAAAGTAAATAATTTATTTTAAAAAAACTATATCTATGCTAGAATGCTATATTTATACTATACTAATACTAATTTATCTAAATTGTATATAAAGTCTGCCTAAATAATATAGTTAGTATTCAACCTACTGTATATATAATCTAATTTAAAGTTATAAATAAAACTTATAAAAGTTAAGCAAACAAAAAACTTATAATGAAAGCAGTTTCATCTACAACTTGATCTGAAAATTTACCTTCTATTTCTGGTTTTATATAACAATGTTATGCAGCTACTTATTACATAAAATTTCAATTATGTAATATGTTGACTAAACATCTCAATATACATATACAATATATAACATATATGCAATTTTTTAATAGTTACAAACAAATTTAATTTTGGCAATTTGCTATTTGTGCATATAGTGTAACTACAATAATATTTTTTTTCATAAATCAAAATGGCAAAAGAAAATATTAATGAGTAGCTGTGCAACATTATTATACAAAACCAGAAACTGAAAAAATCTATGCAAACACTAAAGATGAATATGTGTAAGATTTTTATTATGATCTCAAAATAAAATTATCTGGTCTGCATTACTATAATATCTAGTTAGCATTAATATAATATCTAACTTGCATTAACATATTTAGCAAATACCTAATTAAAATTTATTGCATACTATTTTACATATATGTTTATTTATATATATAATAAGAATTTATCTTCTTTGTTATTAGTATCTTTTGCTTACTTTACAAAAATATTCTTTATGATTAAGTAACTTTTTTAAAAATAAATAACATATATAGTAATAATAATTTTTGAAATTATCTTACAAAAATTGAATCAGATGAAACATTTAACCAAAAATAAAAATCTTTATCACTAGTTCAAAAGATGTTTTTTATATGCTTAATATAATTATTGCTATTAAATCTTGTAAAAAATACTTAGAAATTCACTATTTTGATTAGTCAATGATAATGACCAAAATTTAGATAAAATTACTTGAATTTTTAGTAAAGAAATCATGACTGCCTATTAAGTAAAATTAATGAATTCCATATAGAATTTTTGAAAAAACTGCAATTTGTCCATTTCTAAGTACTATATATTCTGTAAAATTACATATATTGTAAATTTATAAAATGTAATTTTCAATCCTAAGTGAAATATGTTTCTGAATTAATTTTACTATTACACATACCCAAATCTTAAATAATTAAAAAATCAAACTTCAGCCAAAATTATACATAATGCAGACTAAAATTTTGTTAATCATAACTGTTAATCAATCAAAATTGAGGTTCAACCATGTGGTACCTAGATTTAATGAATTCCATGCAGGATTTTTTGAAAAATCATAATTTGCACATCTTTAGCAGGCATCATTTTAGTCATAAGAAATTATTATTTTTTTTCATTACAATCTATTTCTGAAAATGACTCTTTATAAAAGAAGTTGATAGTACTTGCAAACTAAATATTGGTTTAAATTTCAGTAACTGAGCTTAAAAACATATTGATGAAATCAATGTTTGACTGCTTCATAGGCAAAAGTTCATCTGATTGGCTAATAAATTCAAGTTGATTTTATATTATTTATACAGTTTAGAGTACTTCTTAAAAAAATGAAAGCCAACCATAATAAAGTAAAAAGAAAACTATATAGAAGGTTTCATTAGAGCTGTAGAACTTCATAATCAAAAATAAGATCTAATTCTCATTCAATTAAAAAAATTAACTTAGTAATAAGTTGATTCTATCAGGTTTTGAGAAGTTATTACTATTGTTATCTGACTAAGTCACATGACATGACTAATCAAATAAGGGTAACTCATAAGGATGTTACAGTCCATCCTGGTCCAGTCTTGATCCTAAAGACCAGTCTTAGCAGAGGACTGTAGACTGAACCATGGTCCAGGACCGGTCTATAAACTGATCCATAGTACGGTCTATTGGCTGGTTTTCAGAGTAGGCTTATGTGGTTTTTAATGTCCACTACATATAAAAAAGACAAATTAAATGATGTTAGTATTGTCAAGTATGAAACTTTAAAAACTTGTTACAAATTTTATACCGATCTTGGTTTTATCATCATTTGGCATAAAATTTGTTATTTTCATTTATATTTAAAATATATCTAAAATTTGGTATCACTCATTTCACAGATCACATCGGAAAAATTGCCAATGACCAAATCGACAAGTTGCTGAGACAAAATCAACATGTTATTGAATTAGAAACTTATAGATTCGATCATTCTATGAGCTATGGACCAGCCCTCAATTTAGGACCTAAAACCGGTTGGACTGGTCCTAAAGACCGGTCCAGACCACGGTCTTTGCAGGACTGTGACATCTCTAGTGACCCGGCTAGAAAAGTCAGAATCGTCAGAAAGGACCGAAACATAGGAAAAATCCTTTTTGATCGAAGGGACGAAGTAAGTAAAGTAGTCAACAAGGGAGGGAATACTGATGTAGTCGTAATCATAATAGTACATGTAATCTTAGACAACGTTAGTATAGAGCGTGAAAATGTATATAGTAAATTGTTCTTATAAATAAAGGGCAAAAAGGCCATAAGTGAGGAGAGACCCGTCCTTGGCTTTATTAAACATAATATCTGACCCTTACATAATAATAAATACATAAACGTCTCTCTTGCTACATTAACTAATCGCTAAACCCCAGATCATAAAAACCCGCTTCTTGAAATTTTCTGTTCTATCCCGTAGTATTGTTACACCCCATCCGGTTGTTGTATCCTAACGTACCAGGATCAATCGTGGTCACTCGAGTCCAACTATCCAAGAAGTGTGATAGTTGAGGTTATACGTGTTGTCCAATTACCCGAAGTAGTGAGGTAATTGAGGTTAAAATTAGTAGACAGCTCAAGCAAGGAAAACCACAGTACAAGTAACAAAGAAATACTTACCTACGGACCCAAACCACCGACCAAATCTAAACGCCTCTTTTCGACTAAGCCAACCGTAGTTTACGCGAGATTTTGAATTGTGGAGCGACTGACTCGCCGTATCGACCGATTTTACTATATTGCTTTTTTAGACAGACGCGGGTTAGATCTTATTTTTGGCTATGGAGTCCTACAGCTCTAATGAAACCTTCTATACGGATTTTTTTTATTTCATTATGATTAGGTTTCGTTTTTTAAAAAAATTACTGACTGTATTAATAGCGTAAAATTAAATTGAATTTATTAGCTAGTCAGACAAACTTCTACCTATGACTGACTGCTATATAGTTGGTTAGCTAGCGTCATCCAGTTCCGATGAATCCGACCCAAAATTCTGGGGCCCTGCAAAAAACATCTTTCGATTAAGTCTTTGACGATCAGTGATTATCATTTTATCTGCCCGATAATACAAAATATTTAGCATTGAGGCCTTTAAATTTACATCGGGTCACTAATTTTTGTGCCTAAAAAACTTTTTTTTTATTATCGTTTGTTATAGCATCTTCGATTTTACAGATGTATGCGCTTATTTGTATTTTTTTTAATGATGAATAAGTCACGCGGACCATTCATTTCTGGTACCTACATTTTAAAGTATTGTTCGGGGTGCTACACAAGGTCACGATGAAGGATAATCCAATCATATGCTAAGAATCACACCATTTCACTCTTAAGTAAACCGGTTATATATCGTTTCCTTTTTTATCATTGTTCGGGATGCTACACAAAGTCACAAGGATGGACCATCCAATCAGATCCAAGATTTTGTAAACATCGCTAACGCTAACTTGCAGGTAAACCATACACTACGTTGTACGTTGTACAAACTCCGTTCCTGGTATCAACTAAATTTAAATGAATGCAAAAAATTAGCAAATAAAAACGATCCAGGCGAAATTATTTGCTTGGTTATTGTTACGAACATGGAATTGGAGTCGAAAAGGATGAAAACAAAGCATTCGCTTTTTATTAAAGACCTTAATAATCCAGACGAAATGTTTATTGTTATAATTTAGGAATTGAGGTTGAAAACGATAAGCAGAAGCACTCGAGCATTATTTGTGCATATGGAGTAACTACAATATCCATTTCAAATTGTGGCCAAATACCGTGCAGAATTATACTGATAAATTCAGAAATTGTATAACCACTACTGAAATAAATAAAATCATTAGTTGCATTTTTACCGTTTTTTTTCGTAAATCAAAATGGCAAAAGAAAATTTTAATAAATTAAATTTAAATGGATGTCAAAAATTAGCAGATAAAAACGATCCAGACGGAATTTATTTGCTTGGTTATTGTCACGAACATGGAATCGGAGTCGAAAAGGATGAAAACAACGCATTCGCTTATTATCAAAAATCCGCAAACTTTAATAATCCAGACGGAATGTATCAAGTTGGTTATTGTTATAATTTAGGAATTGGGGTAGAAATCGATAAGCGGAAAGCATTCGAGCATTATTTGAAGTCAGCAGAGGCAGGTAATTTGATGGGAATTCGGAAAACTGCTATTTGTTACTATTACGGAATTGGTGTAGAAGAAAATGATAATAAATTTGAGGAATGGATTAAAAAGTAAGCTAATTTATAAATTTTAATATTTTAAAAGTTAAAAAAATTTTCATACGATTTTAATAATTTAATTTCGTTTCTAAGGGAGCAAGTATAAAAACAATCTGTTAATTACAATTAAGTTCGTAAATATTAATTAATTGCTGGTATTAATTTAGCCCGTAAGTGTAAAAGACATTTTTATTAATTATTGGAATTAAAAACAAGTTCACAAACCAAGAACACAAATACTTACTATTACCTAATACCCTTTCATTCGTATTAATTTTAGTTAGTAAGTATAAAAAACATTTATTAATGATTGGAATTTAAAACAAATTCACAATCAAGAATATAAATACTATTTGCCTAATACTCTTCAAATCATTAATCATTCATTCAGTGGGTGAGTATAAAGAACATTTATTAATCATTGGAATTAAAAACAAATTCACAAATCAAGAACATAAACCTTATTTACCATTACCTACAAATCATTTCATTCACATTAATCATTCATTCAGTATGTGAGTATAAAGAACATTTATTATCATTGGAATTAAAAACAAGTTCACAAATCAAGAACATACTGTGTTACTTATTTACCATTATGTAAAATCATTTCATTCACATTAATCATTCCATTCGCATTAATCATTAATTTAGTCGGTGAGTATAAGTACACAAATCAAGAATATAATACTTATTTACCATTACCTAATCCCTTCAAATCATTTCATTCGTATTAACATTCATTCAGTGAGTGAGTATAAAAAACATTTATTAATCATTTGAATTAATAACAAGTTCACAAATCACGAACATAAACATTTATTTACCATCACCTAATACCCTTCAAATCATTTCATTCGCATTAATTATTCGTTCAGCTCGTGAGTATAAACATTTATTAATTATTGGAGTTAAAACAAGTTCACAAATCAAGAATATAAATATTTATTTACCTAATACTCTTCAATTCATTTCATTCGCATTAATCATTCATTCAGTGAGTGAGTATAAAGAACATTTATTAATAATTGGAATTAAAAACAAGATCACAAATCAAGAACATAAATACTTATTTACCATTACCTAATGCCCTTCAAATCATTTCATTCGCATTAATCATTCACTCAGTGTGTAAGTATAAAGAACATTTATTAATCATTGAAATTAAAACCAGGTTCACAAATCAAGAACATAAATATTTATTTACCTAATACTCTTCAATTCATTTCATTCGCATTAATCATTTATTCAGTGCGTGAGTATAAAGAACATTTATTAATAATTGGAATTAAAAACAAGTTCACAAATCAAGAACATAAATACTTATTTACCATTACGTAATACCCTTCAAATCATTCATTCACATTAATTATTCATTCAGTGAGTGAGTGTAAAGAACATTTATTAATCATTGGAATTAAAACAAGTTCACAAATCAAGAACATAAATGCTTATTTACCATTACCTAATACTTTTCAAATCATTCGCATTAATCATTCATTCATATTAATTTAGTCGGTGAGTATAAAGAACATTTATTAATCATTGGAATTAAAAACAAGTTCACAAATAAAGATAATATTACTTATTTACCATTACGCAATACCCTTCAAATCATTTTATTCGCATTAATCATTCATTAAGTTTGTAAGTATAAAAAACATTTATTAATCATTGGAATTAAGAGCAAGATCACAAATCAAAAACATAAATACTTATTTACCTAATACCCTTAAAATAATTTCATTCACATTAATCATTCATTCAGTAAGTGAGTATAAAGAACATTTATTAATCATTGGAATCAAAAAAAGTTCCCAAATCAGGGACATGAATACTTATTTATGATTACCTAATACCATTCAAATCATTTCATTCGCATTAATCTTTCATTAGTGAGTGTGTATAAAGAACATTTATTAATTATTGGAATAAAAAATAAGCTCACAAATCAAGGACATAAATTCTTATTTACGATTACCTAATAATCTTTAATTCATTTCATCCCCATTAATATTCATTCAGTGCGTGAGTATAAAGAATATTTATTAATAATTGGAATTAAATACAAGTTCACAAATCAAGAACATGAATGCTTATTTACCATTACGTAATATCTTTCAAATCATTCCATTTGTATTAATCATTTATTTAGTAAGTGAGTATAAAAAATAATCATTGGAATTAAAAACAAAGTTCACAAATCAAGAACATAAATGCCTATTTCATCATTACCTAATACCCTTTAAATCATTAATTTAGTCCGTGAGTATAAAGAACTTTTATTAATCATTGGAATTAAAAAACAAGTTCACAAATCAAGAGCATAAATACTTATTTACCATTATTTGATACCTTCTAATCATTAATTCGCATTAATCATTCATTTAGTGAGTGAGTATAAAGAACATTTATTAATCATTGGAATTAAGAACAATTCACAGATAAAGAACATAAATACTTATTTACCATTACCTAATACTCTTCAAATCATTTCATCCACATTAATCATTCATTCAGTCAGTGAGTATAAAGAATATTTATTAATAATTGGAATTAAAAACAAGTTTACAAAATAAGAATATAAATATTTACCATTATGTAAAATCATTTAATTCACATTAATCCATTAATCATTAATTTAGTCGGTGTGTATAAAGAACATTTATTAATCATTTGGAATTAAAAACAAGTTCAAAAATCAAGAACATATTACTTATTTATCATTACGTAATACCCTTCAAATCATTTTATTCGCATTAATTTAGTCGGTGAGCATAAAGAACTTTATTAATAATTAGAATTAAAAACAAATTCACAAATCAAGAACATATTACTTATTTACCATTACGTAATACCCTTCAAATCATTTTATACGCATTAAATTTAGTCGGCGAGTATAAAGAACATTTATGAATCATTAGAATTAAAAATAAGTTCACAAGTCAAGAACATATTACTTATTTACCATTACGTAATACCCTTCAAATCATTTTATTCACATTAATCATTCATTCAGGCGGTGAGTATAAAGAACATTTACTAATCATTGGAATTGAAACCAAGTTCACAAATTAAGAACATAAATATTTATTTACCTAATACTCTTCAATTCATTTCATTCGCATTAATTATTCAATCAGGGCGTGAGTATAAAGAACATTTATTAATAATTGGAATTAAAAACAAATCAAGAATATAATAGTTATTTACCTAATACTCTTCGATTCATTTCATTCGCATTCAGAACGTGAGTATAAAGAACATTTGTTAATCATTGGAATTAAAACCAAGTTCACAAATCGAGAGAATAAATATTTATTTACCTAATACTCTTCGATTCATTTCATTCGCATTCAGGACGTGAGTATAAAGAACATTTGTTAATCATTGGATTAACAAGTTTACAAATCAAGAACATAAATACTTATTTACCATTACTAAATACCCTTCAAATCATTTCATTCGTATTAATTATTCATTCAGTTTGTGAGTATAAAAACATTTATTAATCATTATAATTAAAAACAAGTTCGCAAATTAAGAACATGAATACTTATTTACCATTACCTAATACCCTTCAAATTATTTCATTCACATTAATTATTCATTTAGTTTGTGAGTATAAAGAATATTTATTAATCATTGGAATTAAAAACAATTTCACAAACCAAGAACATATTACTTATTTAACGTTATGTAATACCCTTCAAATCATTTCATTAATTATTCATTCAGTGAGTGAGTATAAAGAACATTTATTAATCATTGGAAGTAAAAACAAGTTCACAAATCAAGAACATAAATACTTATTTACATTATCTAATATCCTTCAAATCATTTCATTCACATTAATCATTCAGTGAGTGAGTATAAAGAACATTTATTAGTCATTGAAAGTAAAAACAAGTTCACAAATCAAGAACATAAATACTTATTTACATTATCTAATATCCTTCAAATCATTTCATTCACATTAATCATTCATTCAGTCTGTGAGTATAAAGAACATTTACTAATCATTGGAATTAAAAACAAGTACACAAATCAAGAAAATAATATTTTTCACAATTACCTAATACCCTTCAAATTATTTCATTTGCATTAATCATTCATTCAGTGCGTAAGTATAAAGAACGTTTATTAATCATTGGAATTTAAAACAAATTGACAAATCAAGAACCTAAACATTTATTTACCATTACTAAACCTTTTATTCGCATTAATTATTCGCTCAGTGAGTGAGTATAAAGAACATTTATTAATTATTGAAATTAAACACAAGTTCGCAAATCAAGAAAATAAATACTTATTTACTATTACCTAATACCTTAAAATCATTTAATTTACATTAATCATTCATTTAGTATGTGAGTATAAAGAACATTTATTAATCATTGGAATTAAAAACAAGTTCACAAATCAAGAACATAAATATTTATTTACCTAATACTCTTCAATTCATTTCATTCGCATTAATTATCCATTCAGGGCGTGAGTATAAAGAACATTTATTAATAATTGGAATTAAAAACAAGTACACAAATCAGAATATAATACTTATTTACCATTAACTAATACCCATAAAATCATTTCATTTGCAATGATCATCCATTTAGTAAGCAAGTATAAAGAACATTTATTAATCATTAGAATTAAAACCAAGTTCACAAATCAAGAACATAAATATTTATTTACCTAATACTCTTCAATTCATTTCATTCGCATTAATCATTCATTCAGGACGTGAGTATAAAGAACATTTATTAATCATTGGAATTAAAAACAAGTTCACAAGTCAAAAACATAAATACTTATGTAAAATCATTTCATTCACATTAATCATTCAATTAGTGTGTGAGTATAAAGAATATTTATTAATCATTGGAATTAAAAACAAGTTCACAAATCAAGAGCATAAATACTTATTTACCATTACTTGATACCCTTTAAATTATTTTATTTGTATTAACAATTCATTTAGTATGTGAGTATAAAGAACATTTATTAATCATTGAAATTAAAAACAAGTAAGAATATAATGCTTATTTACGATTACCTAATATACTTCAAATCATTTCATTTGCATTAATCATTCATTCAGGCGGTGAGTATAAAGAACATTTATTAATTATTGGAATTAAACCAAGTTCACAGATCAAGAACATAAATACTTATTTACATTATCTAATATCCTTCAAATTATTTCATTCGCATTAATTATTCATTCAGTCTGTGAGTATAAAGAACATTTATTAATTATTGAATTAAAAGTCCACAAATCAAGAACATAAATAGTTATTTACCATTACTTAATACCCTTCAAATCATTTCATTCGCATTAATCATTCAATTAGCGTGTGAGTATAAAGAACATTTATTAATCATTGGAATTAAAAACAAGTTCACAAATCAAGAACCTAATAACTTCAAATCATTTCATCCGCATTAATTATTCATTCAGTGAGTGAGTATAAAAACATTTATTAATCGTTGAAATTAAAAACAAAGTTCACAAATCAAGGACATAAATACTTATTTATGATTACCTAATACTCTTCAAATTATTTCATTCGCATTAATCATTCATTCAGGACGTGAGTATAAAGAACATTTATTAATCATTGGAATTAAAAACAAATCCACAAATCAAGAACATATTACTTATTTACCATTACTTAATACCCTTCAAATCATTCATTCTCATTAATCATTCGTTTAGTCGGTGAGTATAAAGAACATTTACTAACCATTGGAATTAACAGCAAGTTCACAGATCAAGAATATAACTACTTATTTACCATTTTCTAATGCCTTCAAATCATTTAATTTGCATTAATCATTCATTCAGTGAGTGAGTATAAGAATATTTATTAATTATTTGAATTAAAACTAAGCTCACAAAACAAGAACATAAATACTTACCATTACCTAATACCCTTCAAATCATTTCATTCGCATTTAGATAGTGAGTGTAAAGAATATTTATTAATCATTTGAATTAAAACAAGTTTACAAATCAAGAACATAAATACTTATTTATCATTACGTAATACCCTTTAAATAATTTCATTCGCATTAATTTAGTTTGTGAGTATAAAGAACATTTATTAATCATTGGAATTAAAAGCAAGTTCAAAGATCAGGAACATATGTACTTATTTACCATTACTTAATACCCTTCAAATCATTTCATTCGTATTAATTATTCATTCAGTGAGTGAGTATAAAAACATTTATTAATTATTGGAATTAAAAACAAGTTCACAAATCAAGAACATAAACATTTATTTACCATTACCTAATACCTTCAAATTATTTCATTCGCATTAGTTATTCGTTCAGTGAGTAAGTATAAAGAACATTTACTAATCATTGGAATTAAAAACAAGTTCATAAATCAAGAACATAAATACTTATTTACTATTATCTAATACTCTTCAAATCATTTCATTCACATTAATCATTCATTCAGTAAGTGAGTATAAAGAACATTTATTAATCATTG
>CAJVQA010010147.1:0-11590 GCA_910591915.1 Cetraspora pellucida | reverse complement strand
CAAATATTACATAGGTGATTATCCAAATTTTCACTATCGATAGGATTTGAACACCCAACCTACCACTTGGGGGTTGACAACCTGACCACTTCACTAGGTCACCATACTTCTATTATTATTTTTTGTTTTTATGATAATAAAATATAAATATATATATAAAAATAAACTAATAATAAAAATAAAGTATCAAAGTCTAATTAATAAAATATCATATAATAAAAATATATATAATTATTTGAAGAAAAAATATATATATAAAAAATTCTGTTTCTAGTATTTTAACAAAGGGCTCTACTGAACTTGAATTCTAGCAGAGAGCTTCCCCTAGCCAGTCTTAAATGTACAATCTATACTGTCTAGTAATACACCTTATACTGTTAATCTATACCAGAAACATTACTACATTTCAATTTTGTACTCTTTTTAAAAATCATTAGGATACTTTAAGTATCTAATAATATTTTAGAATTTCATATGACTTGTTCTAGAACTTCAGTGTTTGATGATTATTTCTATAATTCTAATTCTAAATTATTGAAATAAAGCAATATATTTATAGTTTAAAAGTTCAAAATGCTGAGTTATACTACTATAGGCTAATGCTATTATCATAAACTTCATCAGACAAAGTTAATACATCTATCAGCTAAATTTGAATATATAATCATGCAACAGCTATATACTCATCTTATCTATTTTATTATAATAGTATATTATACTAAATTTGTTTATCATATAGTTTTTGAAAATCAACTTTTGTTAACTAATTGTCCAATAAGATTTTAAAATTTCATGTAATTTGTAATTAAGGTTTAGATATAATATAAGAAATAAAATAAAAAAGATTTTAAATGTAATAAAAAAAATAATTGTGATTTTAAAAAAATGAAATATTGAACTAAAAATTTTAAGAAAAAAGTGTTCAGAGAAGAATCAAGAAGGAGAAAATAAAATATAAAAGAAATAATAATAATAAAAAATAATAATAATAATTTTAAATAATAATAATATTATAATAGGAATGAGAAGAATAAAGATAAAATGTAGCAGTATTCAACAATTTATAAGAAATAATCTTTTTATAATATTAATAAGATTATTTTATAGAAGAGATAAATGGATTAAGCATTTAGAAAAAAAAAATACTAAGTTAGAACATAAGGTGAAAATTGCAAAGAATAATCAAGATAAATGGAGAAGGATGTTCTAAGAAGGTAAAGTAAAGTATAAAAAAGTAGTTAAAAGTTTATTAAATAAGAAGAAGAAAGAAAATAATGATTTGTTTATTAGTAAGAAGGGTGGAAAATAGAGAAAGTAATATGAAGAGTTGTATAAAAGAATTAAAAAAACAGAGAATTTTAATTAAAAAGTAAGTAGAACATTTTTTAGTTATAAATAAGTAAAGTATTTAAGGTCGAAATATCAAGGTATTTAAGATAAAAATGTAAAGTTAGTAGTTGAGAGAGATGAATTAAAAAATAAGGTTAAGATAGAAGAGTTAAAATAAAATAAAGAAAGACAAAAATTAGAAAATAAAAAATGAAGTTTGAAAAATAAAATTAAGAAAGAAAAGTTGAAATAAAGTAAAGAAAAACAAGAATTGGAAAGAGAAAAGATGAGTTAGATGAATAAAGAAATTAAAAAAAAAATTAAAAAAAATAATAAAAGTAAAAAAAGAAGAGGTAATTGAAGAAGAAGAAGATATTTTAAATAGTTCGATAACAATAAGAAATTCAGATAAAGAAGAAAATTAATAAAATATAATAATAATAATATAATAATTAATTGTCTGGAGTGTAGCGAAGAATACTCAATTTCTATGCAAAGTGATACAAAACTTATGTTTTTAATGCACCAAAAGTATCATTATTGATGCATCAATAATAATAAATATATCAAAAATATAACTTTAAATTTTCTATCTGTCTCCACTTGCATATTCGTATAACACAACAAATCTCATGTGATTTCACTCTGGACTTATAACAGTTTCTGTTTTCTAATAATAATAATATTCTATAATTTACTAGAAAACGGAAACCATTATAAGTCCAGAGCAAAATTACATGAGATTTGTTGTGTTATACAAATATGCAAGTAGAGACAGACAGAAAATTCAAAGTTATGTTTTTGATATTTTTATTATTGATGCATCAATAATGATACTTTTGGTGCATCAAAAACGTAACTTTTGTATCACTTTGCATAGAAATTGAGCGTCCTTCGCTATGCTCCAGACAATTAAATAGAGATAAAAAAGATAAATTTGATGAAAAAATAGAATGAATGAATTATGATGTTTTAGATTTAAACAATTATGAGAATAAGTGTAGTAATAAAGAAAAAGAAAAAATAGTAGTAATGAAAAAAAATAAAAAAAAGATTGGTTCAGATGATGAATAGGAAGATTGAAAACAATTTAAGTTGGATGATAAGGTTGAGAAAAGTAATCAAAATCAAAGAAGGATGTAATTTTTTTTTTTTTTTTTTAGATTTAATAAAGGAATATAAAATTTTTATCATAAAAAAAAGTTTATAAAAATAAAAGTTTTTATTATATTAATAATAAAAGAAAAAAAAAAAAAACTCTTCTTGCTAATTATTTATATACAAAAACTAACAGAAGCAAGTTGAAAGGTTTCATAAAAATGACTGTTTTATTCAACTCTATAGGCTTAAGAAAAAGATAGAGTTGTGCTAAAGATATAGCAAGTTGAAAAGCAAGTAATTAGGTCACTTAGTAGTAAAGATAAAGGCAAAAAACACTTTACTTAAAACTTGAAAAAATAAATTAGAAAATTTGCTATGACTTGGAAATATAAATCTGTTGATCACTACAATATATAAACAGACAGACAAAACAAACATGTGTTCAAATAGACATATATACAAACCTAATTAGGATAGTAAACAGCACACAACATAAAAAATTTGAGAACAAGCAAGAAATAAGCAGAAAATACTAATAACAAGCCAAAAGGATAAATATTACACAAAGCCAAAAAGAAAGTCTAATGTTAACTTACATCAAAAGAGCATACTTGGCAGTAAATAGTATATACAACAAAGTATTCTTTAATCAAGCAAGCAAAAATTATGCAATACCAAATAGAGAGAATGTGATCATTACTATGTTGACAGAACAAAACCCAACAGAGGTTGCTTTACTTCATATTATAAGAGAAATAATTATACAACCAGAAAAAGAACTATCAGAAAAAATGATTAGTATAAGCAAACAAAATAAAAATGAGTTGATGGAAGAGCTTGCAACAAAACAAATGTAGAGTAAAGAAAAAGAAGTACAACAGCAAGTCTTAATAGTAAACAGAAACCAAGAAAAAGCATATATAGCAATACAAAAAATCAAAAATGAGAAAACAAGTAGAAGAAATACACAAGATAATATAAAAAACTTACAGAAAACAGTAAATATAAAGATAAGTCAAGCAAGTACTAAACAAGAAAAAGTAGCATATTTACTAACAAAAAAAATGTAGAATAACAAAAAAAGCAAGAACAGAAAAACACTGAGACATATAGAAAAAACTTAGAACTAAGCCTAGGAATAGAAATAACAGAAGAACAAGTGACAAAAGGATTACAACTAGAAAAAAAAATTAACATAGTTGGAGCACACCTAGAGAAAAACATTCGGGCACCTAGTAAAAGAAGCTGCAACTAAAACAACAGCTTAATTGCCAATATATCAGCATACAATATGCCAGGAAAGACAAAAGAAGAGCATATACAATTTATCAAATAGTCATTAAAAAACAACTCATATGTTAAAGACATTAAAGAAGTCTTTAAGAGAGAAAACCTATAAATAGAAGTAGACTTTTATTATGAATATGACAGAAATAATGTGATGCAAAGAATTAGCAGAAAAAAAAATGATTAGTACAAAATGATACCGGAAGAAAAGAAAGAAGATAAAAAAGAAAAATATAAAAGAATAGACAAGAAAGATCAGCAAGAGAGAAGCAATTCACTGAGATTGAAAAAAAAGTTAAGTGAAAGTCAATATAAAACATATAAGAGGTATGAAAATAGAAATTACTTAATGATATAGCTTACCAACAAATATAAACAAAAAAGAACTAAAATATATTTGTAAGAGATTTGAGAAAGTATATATAGTAGAGATTAAGAAATCTAAGTACAGAGCTCTAGCAATAGTAAAGATAGAAAAAACAAATATAAAAGATATTCCATGAGCTATACCAGTAAATAACAATAAACTGATATGAGTAATGATAGAAAAAAAAGACTACGAAGCAAAAGAAGGTCAGAGGAAATATATAGCAAAGTTAACAGAACTATTTGAAAACATCTTAGAAGTTTTACTTTTTTGATGTCTAAGAAATAAAGGAGTAAAGTCAGTTCACATATTACCAAACAGGAATGGAAATCAAAAAAAAATAGCCATAGTTATATTTGCAACTAAGGAAGACATGAAGATGGCCCAATCAAAACCAATTATGTTTAATAACTTCAGACTATATTAGATAAATAGAGAGAAAAAAGAAATAAAAAGAAGAGAAAGCATAGTAGAAGAAAAAGAAAAAAGTTGGAATAGATTTAGCCAAACATTAAACGTAGAAGATAGCAAAAGCAAAGAAAGAGAACAGGAAAATAAAATATACTTAAACAAGACAGAAAGAAGAAAAAATATCAAAACTACGAATTGGAAAACAGAAGAAAAAAGAGGTGTTTATAATCAGAAGTTAGAAGACCAAACAAGATATAAGCAAAAAGAAAACACATATGTAAAAGAAATGTTAGATCGAATCTGAAAAAGATTAAAAAACTAGAAGAGGCAAGAGAGTTGGCAGAAGAGGATCTTGCCAATCACTCCTAAAGTTGCCATAGTTGAACTAATGAAAATGGACAAGAAGCTTAAAGAATTTCTACAAAAAGAAAAATAAATATTTGAAGAAAAAACAATACCTTCTTGTTAGAAAGAGAAAAAAGCAGAAAAGAAAAAGGAAAAGAAGAATGTGCAGAAACAGAACAGAATAAACTAAAAGAAAAATAAAAAGAAGATAAAAAGAAAATTAAAATAGCATGTTATAATGTTAATAGACTCAAAACCAAAGGATAGAAACTCGATAGTCTGCTAGGCTGGGCAGAAGAAAAAGAAATCATGATACTAGAGATCACAAAAACAAATCTTACAAAAAGAGAAGAAAAATTCTTGATGCAGACTACAAATAAAAAATATGCAAAATTTTGATCAAGTGCAGCAAAAGACAAAAAAAAGAGATCTGGTGTAGGCATTATGGTCAATAAGCAATAGAAGAAGCATGTGAATATAGTCAAAAAGATAAACAAATATATAATAGAGCTTATACTATACTTTAAGCAATTAGAGTTAGTAGTTATAGGAGTTTATATACCACTAGGTGACAAGGCAATAGAGAGAAGCATTCAACAAAAAATAGTAGAAATAGTCACCAAAAAGAAGAGACAAACACAAATAGTTATTTTGGATAACTTTAATCACATAGCAAATAACATCTTAGACAGACAAGATTCACAAGCAGCAAATTTTAAAAGGCTGCTAATCTTTAATTAGATGAAGAAACAGAACTTTAGTAATATGTACAGAGATATGTATCCAACAAGCCAAGAGTTCACATGATCAAATAGAGAAGCAGCAACAAGAATTAACTACATATAAGTATTAGAAGAGTTGGCTTCAGATATACAAAAGGCAGAAATCAAAGATGCAAAAGAGATTATGAAAAGTAATTATAAGATAGCAAAAACAGAAATATGAATTAAACATATGATAACAAAAAATAGCAAAGCTGAAATTAAAAAGAAAAGTCAATTGAGAACAATATATCTATATGATTAAGTAAAAGAAAAGAACTAGAAAAAGTATACACAATAACTGCAGAAACAATTAGAAGTCAAAGAGGTGCTAAAGAACATCCAAAGAAAAAAACAAGACAAAAAAGAAAGAATAAATAGTATAAATAATATATGAGATATATTAAAAGAAGCAATCATTATAGCAGCAAGCAAGTACCTGCCTAAAAAAAAGATATATAATATAATAACAAATAGAAGAAATGGTCAAAAGAAGTAACATCAAGAAAAAACATTATAGAGCTGCAAAGATTAATTAAACTTGCAAAAACAAAAAAAGATCAGAAAGTAA
Organism: Cetraspora pellucida; assembly: GCA_910591915.1. NCBI lineage: Eukaryota > Fungi > Glomeromycota > Glomeromycetes > Diversisporales > Gigasporaceae > Cetraspora > Cetraspora pellucida. The sequence continues at coordinate 5,418 of CAJVQA010010147.1, read as the reverse complement.
CAAAAGAAAAAAAAATAGAAATAAATAAGAAATTATAAAAGATAGAAGAAAAAGAAGATGCAAAACTGCCAGAATTACACATATAATAGTCAAGTGCCTAAATAGAAGACATAAAAGATTAGCAAAAACTGTTACAAAAAAAAAAGAAAAAAAGATGAAAACAAGACTAAAGAAGACAAATAAAAAAAAACATAGATAAAAAAGATATGAAATGATTAAAACAGATCAAGAAAAAATAATAGCCAGCCTTTTAAACAAACTGTACAAGAAGATAATACTTAACAGATATATTGAACAAGAAGAAGAACTAATGAACTTAATAATAGAATTAGAGTTAGTTAAGACTGGTGTAGCAAAACATTATAAGAAACAATTCAGAAGAAGAGACACAAAACTAAAAAAAATATCAGAAAGATGGAAAGAAATTTACAAGTTACAAGAATACATTAAAAAGAAATGGTATATAGAAGTTAAAGAAAATATCAAAAAAAAGAAATAGGAAGAAGTATTTAAAAAGCTTAAAGCAGGAACAGCTCTAGGCATATCTGGTATAAGCTATATACTAATTAAGTAAGCAGAAAAGAAAATACAAGAAATTTTTAGAGTTTTTGCTGATCTTTGTTTAGAAGTAGAAGAAATACCAACCAAGTAAAAAATTGCACAAGTTTATTTAATATTAAAGAACATAGAGTGGGAATATAGCTTAAACAACATTTGTTTAATAGCCCTAATCAAAACATTTAGAAAACTAGTAACAAAGATGATAACAAAAAGGCTTACCAAGGTGTTTATGAGAAGAAAAGTACTCAAGAGACCAAATTATGCAGGCCTATCAAAAATTTAACAGAGCAGCCAATGCATATCCTAAACATGATAATGAAAGAAACAAAAAAAAAAAAACAAAGAAATATAAATATTTCTGCAAGATATAAAAAAGACATTCGATTTAGTTCTACTCAAGAGTCTTGAAATAGCACTGCAAAGAGTTAAAGTTCCTAAAAGAATGATAAAATATATTTTAAATCTCTTTCATAAAAGACAATTAAGAATAATTACAGCTTATAGCCTAACAGAAGAAGTAACAGCAGGGGATGGAATAGACCAAGGAAAAGTAATATTATTATTAATATGATGCCTTTTTTATAATCTACTGTTAAAAAAAGTACAAGAAAATAAAAGTTTAGAATATATAGTTAAGCAACAAATTAAAAAAGAAATGTAATGATGGGATGTGACAACCTAGTGAAGTGAATAGGTTGTCAACTCCCAAGTGGTAAGTCTAGAGTTCAAATTCCAGTGACAGCAAAAATTTGCAATTTTTTCTGTATTATGACTAACTGTTTTCTGTGATTGATTAGGATAAGATACCTGTAACCTGTGTCATATCAGTATAACTGGAAGGTCTAAGCACTTATACAACATTGTATGAGAAAACACAAACTGGTACTGGGTGGTGTAAATCCAAGATAAGTCCTTAGGCCATGTAAATTACAGAAACCAAATAGGAAGATAGAAGCCCACTTGGAAGACCTGAGTAGAAAGGTAACCTGAACTTTCAATGATGCTACTGTAAAGACTAGACTTATAAAACAGAACCAGAACTTGTGAAACTAGGCAAATGTGCCAGTTTTTGAGGAGGAATCAGATGAACCAATCAGGCTATCAGAATTTCTGAGTTTCAAAAGAAAAGGGTACATGCTAGCAAATATGTAAACCAGAGATATGGTCTCGCCCTACCTTTTTGAACTATCAGAAATAGCAGTTTATAGAACTTGAATACCAAAATAGTAAGGATATGTTGTAAAGTCAGTATCAGAGTTGAGATGAACTCTACAATAGCATAGTAGTTTAATAGTACACTCTAACTGCTAGTGTTGGTCTTGGCCATAGCAATATTAGGTTAGCTGTAAGAATAGGATACAAAAGATTCTGAAAGATTTAATACAAGGTCAAAGATTTCCTATGTGAGTAAACTGCTTTAAAAACTTAGTAGTCATGGCATATTTTTACTAACATCAGCCAGAGTCATTAGTAGGCAAAGGTAGATGAATGGATATAAAAACAGAGTAGTTAAATAGGGAATCTACAAGTGGGTTTCAGGTATGACAGCTAGTATAGAACCTTCAAGCAGACTACTTAAATTAAAGAATAACTAAAGTTGTATGAGTGGCTAGTTGTATACTCTTTTCATAATTGCCTTCTGTGATTGTAATGCAACTATTAGCCAAATATATTATTAATAAAATCCTGGGTCACAAGTACTTACCTTAATATTTAAAAAAAAAAAAAAAAATGCAATACAATAATGTCACAAGATTTCGCCAAGCAGCAATTACATATGCAGATAATACAACATGGATCACAAACAGCAAATACCAGCTATTAAAGATCTTAGAAATAGTTGAGAAGTTTTTTAAGATGAATAATATAGAAATTAATAGATCAAAATCAAAGCTGCTAGTAATGAACACAAAGGTTAAAAGAAATGAAAAAGAAATAGATTTTGGCAAAAGCAAAGTAAAAGAAGAACCAAGAAACAAAATTGTCTGTTTATTAGAAATATGGCTGAATAACAGAATACAAGAAGTATTAGTTAAAAAGAAGGCTAAAGAGATAGTTAGTTAGATGATAAAGGATTTTAAATATAAAAAGATGACAACAAGCCAGATCACATATATAAACAACATAGTAATAATCCCAAAACTAAGCTACATGCTTCAGCTAATAAAAATCTCAGAAAAAAAAATATATAAAATATATTAACTAATAATATATTTAACAAAACAAAAAAGTAATTTACAAAAAACATTAGAAAATTGTATAATAGAATATAAAGATCTTGGTAGGTGTAAAACACCACAACAAGAGCTAGTAATAAAGCAAGTGAGCAGCTTGTTGTTAAGATTAAACAGACAAAATAGCCTAGATTAGTTAACAAAGCTAAGATTAACACAAGGTTGTCAAAGAGCAGGCCTAATAAAAGACATTTAGAAGTTAGAAGAAATATCAGTTAACAAAGCATGTTGAAAAAACAATTTAGCTTGCCTAATAATAATAAAAGCAAAAGAGCTAAAAATAAATATAAGAACTAAAAATAACTTATAGAAAATATTTGAACATAATACTAAGCTATGAGAGCTGTTAAAAACATGGTTGTGAAAAAGAAGTAAAACAGAAATAAGTAAAACAGGCCTAATTTATCTAAATTAACTGCTCAACACAAAAAGCAAGAAGCTAATCACATGACAACAATTTAAAAACTATTGCAAACAGTTGAGCAAAGGGAAAAAGACAGAATGGTTTAAAAAAATAGAGTTCAAAGTGCTTAAAAAGCCAACAAGTAGAGAAGTTAAAGAACATTTTAAAACAAACAGACATAATACTCAGGCAATGAAAATAAAGTAAAGACTATGTTAAAAGATAAAAAGAAAAAAGAAAAAATAATATATAACACACAAGACAGCAGGCAACTAGAAAAGATAGTAAAAAAGAAAAAGAAAAAGGTCTTGTTGGAACATTGGCAAATGCAAAATAAGAAGAGCAAAATAGCAACAGAAATTAGTCAATGTTATGGTTGTACAAAAGAAGAAGAACAGAAAGAAGAAAGTTGCTAGTAATAGATAAGAATAAACAATAAGATCAGGGTAATTTCTGATATATTGATAAAAAAGAATAACAACAAGATTAAGATAGCTATAGACCAGTTAATAGAAAAAGTAAAAACAGAAAAGCTAAAAAATAGTGAGCAAAAACTTGAAGAACTAATGATAATAGAAGAGTTAGAAATAGAGATAATCAAGTGCTAAAAATTAAATAAGAATGTTAATTAAGAAATCCTGAAGATATTAAGAAGAAACCTTCTGAGAAACAAAAACAAATATATTATATATATAGATAGTACTGCAAAGCTAAAGTTCAGAGAAGAAACACAAAATAGAAACATGGGTATAGGATAGGTTCAAACAAACGAAATATAAGAGTAGCCAGAAGAAGAAGCATTATTAGGACTAGAAGGATAGATAATATTAACAATAACAAAACTAGTAGCAATTTGAACAGCAATCTTAACAATACTAAAAGAAAGACAAGCAGAAATATATATAGACAGTAATGCTGCAATAAGGAATATTAGTAGAAGTTTAGAGCAAATAGATAGAATAAAAATCTTTTAAAAAAAAATGCAATATGAATAACAAAGATTATAGACCTTATTAGAACAAAGAAAATACAGATAAAGTTAGTAAAAGTTAAAAGTTATAGTAAGAACAAGTAGAATGACAAAGCTGATAGCCTTGCAAAAAAGAAAACAATAAGTGAAAAAGTAATACAAATAGAAAAAGTTAGTTGCAAAGAAATAGAGTACTGCCTAGAGTAGGAAAACAGATGAACTAACATACTAGCAAGATTGTTATGCAAGTTGGTAATAAATGCAAAATTAGGAGCAGAATGAAGAGAAACAAATGCAATTAGAAAGTTAGAACCAAAAACAGAAGTCATGATTTATGACTAAATGCAATTGTAAAAAAGACTAAAAAAAACTAAAGGAGTACATTATACAACAAGAATAAGTAGTACAAGAAGATGTACATTTATAAAGTGTATAATAAATAAACTTCTGATCTTAGAAAAACTTAATAAAAGAAGGCCAGATATATATACAACAACAGAGTGCCAAGTATGTCAGAACAAAATTAAAGAAATACAATCACATTTAGCATCATGCAAAGGCCAACAAAGCCTCTGAAAATGAATTTAAAAAGTGTGTCGATCACAACAGCCTGAAAAGAATTAAAAGAAAAGAAGAAAACATGCATCCCTCTATATATACTATATATAGCACTCTTCAAAAAAGTAGAAGCAGAAAAAATAGAAATAAAAGAAGCCTTAATCAAAGGCCTAATTCTAAAAAAGACACAAGACAGACTAATATAGCTTCTAAATACAAAGACAAGATAGTGTTTTATAGAAACAGTAGCAAAAACAGCATAGAATATATTTTATGAACAAGTTTAGAGAACATAATATAAAAAGATCAATGAATAGAAGAAGAAAGAAGACATAACAGCCAAAATGAAAAAGAAAAAAGTAAAAAAAAAAGAATTCGAAAAAGAAAGAAAAGATGAATCAGCAAAAAGTCGAAGAAGAAAAAAAATGAGCAAAAGAGAAAAAGAATAGAATTAATAAAAAAATTAGAAAAACAATATTAGGGCTTGTTATAGAAAGAAGAAGACCTTTTCATTATAGACTTTAAGTAGTCAAACAAATAGCCTACTTCTGTTTAAAGTAGTGTAGCAGATTGCATTTAGGTACTCTTTGGGTGGCCAGATAATGCTAGACTTAATTGTTAGGTAAATCTATATAATTGCAAAAGTAATTTCAAGAATCTTAATAAAGTACTAGCATGACTGCTTAAGAAAA
>CAJVQA010010146.1:7500-11590 GCA_910591915.1 Cetraspora pellucida | reverse complement strand
CAAAGAGGTCATCTTAAAAAAAAAAAAAAAAAAAAAAAAAAAAACTAAAAGAAGATAACTAAAAAATTTTAACCTATTTTGTTAAAGCATGTTCAATTTTGGTATGCTGAATTTTATTAAAGATCAAGTTAAAAGAAGCATATTAGTGTTTTTTAAATATGATGAAGCTTATTAAAAAGAAATATAGTTCTAAAAAAATAACACCAAATTTATATTTATATTTACATATATGTGAATATGTAAATGACTATAGGCCAATGTATTTATTTTGGTGCTTTAGTTATAAAAAAATGAACAGTTTATTAGGTAAGTTAAACACTGAAAAATTTATTAATTATCATAATAAAATGCCAATAGCTTATAAAACTTTTTTATATATTAATAGGTTTGTTTTATAATAGCAATAGAAAAATTAAAATTGAATTATTTATAATAATTCATTCATGTTTACTATTGGATAAACTTACAATACAAGCAGAAGAACATTTATATACATGTTTACAGTTTATTGAATAAAGAAAAATGATTAGCAGTTTTTCTATAAATAATAAAATTGACTGCTAGAAGTTTCTATTAATGTCTACAGACATTAAAAAAATCTTAGAAACTGGAAATAAACCTTTTTCTGATGCTCTTTTAGGACCTAAAAATATTAAAAAGATGCTTTCAAAAGAATTATTAGCTTTATTATTTAAATATTATAATAATGCTTATAACTATAGTTTTAAGTCATTAAGTAATAAAAATATTGGCAAATCAAACTCTATACCAGTTTTATCTAAAGTAATAGAATATGGAAAACTAAAAATTGGTGATAAAATTTTTGATTTAATATTTGCAGCAAGACACAAAAGATTAGCAAAAATAATAGCAAAATTTATATTAGATAATGGATCTACTGATGTATATTCAGTCATTGTTCAATTCTATTTTGAACATGTGGTACATCTATCTAATGCTCGAAAAAGCATATATTGGCATTTGTATATTAGTTCAAGCCTATTGATAATCATAAAATTAGATATTATTGTCAAGTAAATAGTATTTGTAATATTGAATTGTAAAATTGGAACTTTTATAATATAAGTAGAGATTGAATAATTTTTGTATACAATATCTTAGACTGATTCATTCTTGGTACTATTAAAGTTGGAAAGAAAATTCTGATAGAATATATGTCAGTAATACCAGTTAATAGAAAATTTCATATATAATAATAAATTTTATTTTATTTTTATTCTTAATAATATTTTGTTAAAATATTTAATAATTGTTTTTAAATACCGAACTATACTATAAATAATTTTAAAGCACAATAAAAATCTTATAGCTATATTAATAGTATTTTCAAAATAAAAATATGCAAACAATATCATTTTAATATTATAGTATTATAGAAAGCTATATAGCTATATCAGTATACCTGAATTATTCTAGTTGCTAACAAGTTGTATTTAAAGTATTAATATTTTTAGAATTATATCCATATTAATATTAGCTTTCAATATTCCTATGATTATACTTAAAATTTATATTTTTATCAAATAACTGATATTTTACTAATATTATATCAGTTATGCAACTGCCAATATATTATCATTATATCTTTAATAGTATTATAGAAATTTTAAAAGCTATATTGGTATTTCTGAAATTATATCTGTAGTTTTAGATTCCATTTAATATTAATATCAGTAATCTGATATTTTCACAATTAAACTTAAAATTTATATTTTCTATCAGTTTTTTAATATTTATCTAATATTATTCTGGTTAGCAACTGCTAATATGTCTTTATATGATTTGTGAACATATCTAAAACTAAAACAAGTCCCAAAATTTACTAGATATTCTTTAAAAAAGCTATAAAACTTTATGCTACTCTGCAAAAAATTAATCAAATTATTATATATTTAAAAAGAAATAACTAAAATATAGTTTTAATAATTACTTAAGAAATTAATAACAATATTAACAAGACTAATAATTATACAAAAATACAATTAATGAAGTTTAACTATATACAAAACAATAATACATCATTAGAAAACATTATTAAACTACTAAAGCATCAACAAAAAATAATTTACTAGATCTAAAAAATAGAAAACAATATGGCTTATAAGCAAAAAATTTTAAGTAATATAATAAAAAAACATAACTTTTTAACTAATATTACAAAGATGATCAACAGTATATTGCAAAAGTATACAGATTTATTTATACTTAATAATATTACATATACAAATGAAATTATAACAGAACTACAGACAATTAAAAAAGGAATTAAAAAATATTTTGAAGCAATTCTATAAACAATAGCTACTGAGCAGATTGACAAGAACAATATCAACTACATAAAAGAATAGACAAGCCTTAATACAATACAATATTAAATTTTATAACAATGTAAGAACTACAAACTAATCTACAGAAATCACCAAATAGCAAGACAACAAAACTACAGCAAATATCAAACAAAATGCTAAAACATTTAAATACATATATTTGTAACTTATTACTAAAAATTTTTAATGCATATCTTATACTTAAAACAATTTCTAAGATATAAAAACAAAGCAATATATACCTAATATCAAAAAAGCCAAAACTCTTAAAAAAGCTTAATTGCCAATTTGGATAAGATTAACATAAAATTATGCATAAGTATATATAGAATCTAGGAATAAGTATATTAGTAATTTTGTAATATATCACAAATTTGCAAAGTTTGGTTTAAGATCAAAAAAAAAAATAATAAAACTTTCTGTTATGTTAATAGAAAATGGGTTATTAGATAATAATCTTAATTATGGTGCTACGTACGATATTAGTGGCAACTTTTTAGTATTAATAAAAAAAAGGAAGTATATTTTTCTATTCGAATTAGTCAAAAGACTAAATTAATTTTAAGAGAATGTGAATTTTTTATAACAGTTATTATTAACTACTCTGAAAGTTCTTTTTTGTCTAGTTATTATTGTGAAAGTAGAACCTCTTCTAGCATAAAAGCAGATCTAACATTAGCAATTTCAATGATATATAAAAAGATTTTCAATAATCAAATGCACTATTTTGGATTTTTAGTATTTGGATAAACAAATAAATTAATAATCAAACAGCTCTTATTAAACATATTATTTATTTCTATGTTTTTTTTCACTTGGTGAATATAAAATTTTTATTTTTGAAATTGAATTGTCTTTAAACTCTGAATAAAATTATGCTGTACTAGATTATAAGTCATCTCTTTTGCAAATTACAAGTAGAAAACACATGTTATATGTTTCAAAAATAGAGGATAATTTATGTACTCTTAAAATTTATAAGAATTTTAAAATCAAAAACCAGCTTGAAGGTTCATTTCCAAATAAAATGTGGCAAAAGTTAAATATTCAGAAGTATATTAGAATTTAACTTTTTGGGTTTGAAAATCCTGAAATGCAATCATTAATTTGCCAATATCATGTTCCTATCTGTTTGCCAAGCAATTGGTCTGATTATGCTCTTATGAAGTTTGTTTTTAACTATCACTTAAAACAAAGAACTCTTGCTAATATACAGTAGCACACTTTATTTCTTAATTGGCATGAAAGTTAAACCAATATTATTATGCTTTATTCAAGTATTAAAAGCCTTTATTCTCCAAATTACCAATTTAATGATCATGAAATAGATGCTTGATATGCAATGCTTCATGCATATAGTTGTTATAATATAATATTATAGATACTCAAAGAATCACAAATGAGATTTAAATTCTTTAATTAAAACAAAAATTAATATTATTTTTAGTTTATTATCTAGTATCAATTATGAATAAAAAATACACAACCAGAAAATGACCATGCTATGCTTCAGCAATTATACATTTTAAAGGTTTTAAATAGTTTACCAAGTTATGTTTCTAATAAAACTCATATTTCTGACAGTGTTTTAATCAAGCATTAGTAGATAACAAAAGAACAAAAAATAGAAAAAGACGAATTTTATCAATAATTTCTAATAATTTCAGTTATTTAGATTTAAAAACAAATTTAGATGTAAGCATTAATTTATAAAATTTATTGATATCAAAAATACTATATGA
>CAJVQA010010146.1:0-2500 GCA_910591915.1 Cetraspora pellucida | reverse complement strand
TGCTTTTTATACTTTTATGTACTAGTTATTAAGTATTTATTGCCAGTTGGTGCCTCAAAGAAAAGCAAAAAAAGAGATCTGTAAAATGACTTACATCTCAAGTAAAATGCTTATTAGAAACTATATTTTATATTAAAACTGCAAATCCATAAAATAAAATATTAGCAACTGAAATAAAACAAAGATTACTCAAATGCTTACAAAAAGATGAAATTAGTATGACCAAAATATCTAAAATCTTGACTATTTTAAACTGGATCAGTGGCTTTTCAAGAGCTTGGAAATGAGCAATAACAGAGTATTCTTTGGAGAAAGAAAATACAATATAAATCTATAATAAGCTATAATAAACATAATATATACCAATATATATATATTGGTCATTATACTTTTTTTATTTTCTATATCATCACCTATATTATGTTTGTTATCTATATTATGTTCATCACTATTTTATTTATAAAAAAAAAAAAAGAAGTGATAAAATACTGTATTAGTTGTAATTACAATTGTATTTGTTACTTATTATAGCCAGAAATCTGACATGAGTTCAAAGTAAAGTCTCTTGTTTATAGGATAATAAATATATTTTTTGACATTAATTACTTTTAAAACTTTTCAATTAAGTTATTTGTATAATTAAAACTGGTTATCAACAATTTTTATATATTTTGCCTTTTTGATATTTTTATATATTCTTTATTGTATCATAGTAAATCAATAATTTTTCCTTCAAATTTATATAGAAAATTTATGCTGATCTTATCTGGATTAGTAATTAATAAAACACATCTAATTACTCTATTGAATATACAAAAATTTTTTACAAAAATTATAACAAAATGACTAAATACAATATTTAACAAATATTCAATTCTATATCTAAACAACTATATTGCAATTCTCAATACTTCAATACAAACATCAATTGTTACAATTAGTTATATTTTAGAAGATGCTTAAATTCAAAATAAGAAACTTTGGCTTTTAAGCCAAAATATGTTAAAAGCATATAATACAATCTACATTTTTCTAATTAAGAAAGCATTATAGTGAATATAGATACTAAAAAAAACAACAGAACTAATTACAGAACTAATTACAGATATCTTTACTAATTAATCCAACTATGTAATAACAAACTTTGGTCTTATAGAATTATATGAAGTTGGTGATGACATAAACTAAAAAAAAACAATAGCATCTCTTTTGTAATACATCTACTATAATCTATTGCTTATAACTATATATAACAATATAACAGACTATATATTAAATACAACATATATCAAAAACAGCAGAACAAAGAACTTACAAATAGACTTGTCAACATTATTATATATAGATAATACTATATAGATAAATTAATTTTAACAAGAATTACAAGCAATTATTAAAATCACAAATTTATTTTTTTTTCTCACAAATATAAAAGTAAATCTCAACAAATCAGTACTAGCAATAACCAAGAATGCTGATATACTACATATAAAAATTATAATCCAATTTATAAAATTATAAAAGAAGAAACTAAGAATGCTATAAGAAGAATTAAAAATGCAAATATTACAAAAAAGCAAGCTATATATGAAGGGCTTCATAGCAAAAGGTGATGGGCCAAAAAAATATTTTTTTGCAAAACTTTATATTTGCAAAAATTAGATTATTTAGAACACAATATTAAAAAACTACAGAAAAAAATTTTTTGGCCTATCACTATCTTTTGCTATAAAGTCTTCTATATATTATTAATGCAGTTATTTTAACAAGAATCATATATAAAGTTTAGAATACTTATTTACTTTTATAACTATATAAATCAATTACAAACAACTATACAACAATAGTAAAACACAAGGCTAATTTTGCATAAACAGTGTCTAATTTAATACTTTTTTATTATTGCATTTATGACCTGTAAATAGTAACAAACATTCAAACATAATAGCATATTTTACTTATATACAAACAACTAAACTATTCAAACACATCAAATTTAATAATAAAAATATGCATACAACAAATTCAAAATGCAGCTTACAACAAATTAATATTGACCAACAGCACATATATGTTATTATAAAACAAAAAATAAAAACTCCATTAGCAAATATGTTACTTAGCTTACAACAAGCAAATTTAATCTTTTAAAACAACAATAACAATTAGCCAAAACTAATATAATATAATAGTACAACAATAAATTGCATATTTTAGTATATAAACAGATTATATGCAATCAAAACTAAACTAAACAAATTAATGCTTTATTCAATCAAATAATGCACTAATTACAACAACACAAATATACTAATCTGAATATAAATTTCATATACAGGGTGTGGATCCCATAGCTTAATTGTTAAGCTCCCATACCCCCACAGTCAAGATCAATGGTTCAAGTCCGGCTGGAGGCAAAATCAAAAAAGATTTTAGCCTCTGTAACCTATAAGGAGCCAGTAATTGAACATGAAGCCCTGTGGTTAAGTCCAAGTGCAGT
>CAJVQA010010145.1:0-11590 GCA_910591915.1 Cetraspora pellucida | reverse complement strand
AAATTATAAAATATAATATAGAGCTAAAAATAAATATATACTAATATAGGAAAAAAAATAAATTCTATTACAATATGCTTGAATATAATAAATTACATTTTGATATCTAGTTATTTTGACTTTATCAGCAACTTCACAAATATCATAAGTATGATCCTAATTATCAATTCTTAAAGTTGTAGTATTAGTAGAAAAGGTAATGCCAATTTCTTGTAAAAGATTTATAGCAGAATTTCTTAACCAATAATTAGAATTAAAAAAAGAAATATTTATTTGAAATAAATTCAATATTTAAATTAATTTTAGTATTGTTTTTCCAATTAGTATTATTTAAAGAGAAATTTGAATAAATAAAATGTAAAAAAATATTATAAATATCAATTAAATTATTAAATTTTATATAAAGTTTAATATTTTTTGAATAAATATGATAGAAATAATTTTGAAATTTTGATAAATTAAAAGTTGAATTAATTTTTGTATATATTATATTAGAAAGATTTAATAAATAAATTTGAGAAAGAGAATATGATGAATTAAAACAAGTACTATTATCTTTTTTTGATTAAAAATAATAAGCTTTAAAAGTAAATAAATAATAATATAAAATATCTATTGGCCAATTAATTTCTTTTAATAAAAATAAAAAAATTTGATTATACTAAATAGAGAAATCATTATCAGTTAAAAAATTTTGTTTTTTTAAACCAGGAATATACATTTTAGAAAAAAATATAAAAATTTTAAAAATACTATAATTACCAAATTGAGCAAATTAAAAATAAGAAATATTTATTATTTTAATTTTTTTTAATTATTTTTATTATTGGTCATCTTATTAAGCATGATACAACAACTTGATATATTTAAATTAAAATGCAATTGCACAAAATTTTATATATTAATTTGTAATTAAATAAATATATTTAGTATTTGAAGATATATAGAATATATTTATAAAAAAAAATCTAATTAATTTTTGATTACATATTGTTTAAAAAATCTCAAAGTTAGTCAATTTGTTAAAAAAAATTTTAAAAAATTAAAATTTTTTGATATATTTCTAAATTAACCAATTATAATCGAGTATTTTGTTATGCTACTATGCAAGTATCTTGATGTAACCTTTATATATAAACCTGCAAAATTTCAACTATAATTATTATGTAAAAAAAAAGGTATAATAAAAAGAAAATTACCTATTTAAATTAGTTTACTATATAAAATTTAGTAATTTTATATAGTAAAATTAATAATATTTATATATAAAAAAGTTAGTAATTATAAAATTTTTTTAAAGGGTGTGGTGACTTAGTGAAGTGGATAAGTTGTCAACCTCCCAAGTGGTAGGTTGTGAGTTCAAAACCCATCAACAGTGAAAATTTGAATAATTACTTATGTAATAAATAGATGATTAATGATAGCATTCTGTCAATCAGTTGGGATAGAATACTTGTAACTATAGTCACACTAGCATGACTGGCAGGTTACAGGGTATCTGTGTAATCTTGATTACACAGAGGAATGCAAATCAATACCGGGCAGTGCAAACCTAAAATAAGTTCTTGTGACTGTATAAATCCATAGAACTAAGAAACCAAAGCCTACTTGAAAAGTCCTGAGTAGAGAGGTAATACAGATCTTTGATGGTACTACTGTAAAGGCTAGACCTAGGAAACAGATACCAATGTGGAGGAGCCAGATAGGCAAGAATCTCAGGTGAGGAGTACTATCAACCAGGCCACCAGAACTAAACCAAAGAAAAAGGATATTGAGCTGGCTCAATATACCAAGAACAGGTCACAGTCCTACCAGACTATCTAAATTGGAAATCTGAGGTCAAAGCAGGGGCATATTATAAGTACTAGAGATATGCTATGAAGTAGATGCTGAGATTTGAGTAAACTCTACAAGGGCTAGCCTTGTTAATATTTCGTAGAGTAAGTAGATAATTAACAAGGAAATACTCCAGAATCTTACAGTCAGGTGATGTATTCTGAAATGTTTAATGGCTTGACAGACATACAAATGAGGAAGCTAAAGGTTGGGTTAGATAGTACTTAGTTGTATGAGAATCAGGTGTTACTTATCTGAGTGTAGTATAAAGATCAAAGTATTTAAATAGATATTCTTTTAGTAGGTTACAGGCATGGCAGCTAGTGTAGAACCCTTGGACAGACTACTTAAATAGGTAACCAAAAGTTACACATGTGGCTAGTTGTACACTTACCTTGTACAAGTTATATGTAATGCATTAACCAAAAATACAAATAAAGGCAGTAGCTACCAATAACATCAGCTTTAATAAAATAAAATAAAAAAAATTAAAAATAAAATTTTTTTAAAATTTAAAAATTTTATTTATATTTATATATATAAAATAAACTTCTTAATATATATTTTATGTTTATATTATTTAAAAATTTATTAATTATTAATTTTATATACTTGCTATATAAGTATTTTTTATATAAAAAATCATTATATTTTTTATATTTAAAGTATTATTTATAAATTATTCTGAAAAAAATTTTTTTAAATTTTAAAAAAATTTTATTCTATATGTAAAATAATATAAAGAACATTTTTACTTAATAGATAAATTATAGTTTGCATAATAAAAAAAAAATTATAAATTAAAAACTAAATAATTTAAATATTTTTTATAAATTTGTAAATTAATAAAAAAAAATATTTAATTAAAATATAATAAATTTATTTTTAAACCTTAATATTATAGTATATATAATCCTAAAAGTATAGTTTAAAATAACAGTTATTAGATTTAATATTATTAATAAGCTTTTTAATTTATTTTAAAAAATATGATGTATCAGAAGTGATGATATGACCTATACATAAATATAAAATTTTTGATTGCCTTTTTCTTTTAATCTCTGCTTTATTATTTTTTTTATTGTATTTTTTTTTTTTTTTTTTTAAACTTAAGTAGTCATGCTAGTACTTTATTAAGATTCTTGAAATTACTTTTATAATTACATAGATTTACCTAACCATTAAGTCTAGCATTACCCAGCTACTCATAGGATACCTAAATGCAACCTGCCACACTATTTCCAACAGAAGTAGGCTACTTGTTTGACTATTTAAAGTCTGTAGTAAAAGGGTCTTTTCCCTTCCATGACAAGCCCTAACTTTGTTTTTCTAGTTTCTTTGTTAATTTTATCTTTTCTCTTTTTTGCTTATTTCTTTTCTTCTTTAATTTTTTGCTAATTTGCCTTTTCTTTCTTTTTTGGATTCTTTTTTTTTTTTCTTTATTTTGGTTATTATGTTTTCTTTCTTCTCCTATTCATTGATCTTTTCACACTGTATCCTTTAGACTTGTTCATAAAATGTGTCCTATGCTGTCTTTGCTACTGTTTCTATAAACTTCTGTTTTGCCTTTGTATTGAGAAGCTGTGTTAGTCTGTCTTGTATTTTTTTCAGAATCAGGCCTTTGATTAATGCTTTTCTTATCTTTATCTCTTCTGCTTTACTTTTTCCAAAGAGTGCTATATATAGAATGTATGATGGAATGCGAGTTTTTTCAATCCTTTCCAGGCTATTGTGATAGTTACTTTTTGAATTTGTTTTCACTGGCTCTGTTGTTCTTTGTACGATACTAAATGTGCCTGTGTTTTTTTAACTTTATCTTAACATACTTGGCACTTCATTGTTGTATATATGTTTGGCCTTCTTCTATTAAGTTTTTCTAAGATTAGAAGTTTATCTATCATACACTTTATAAGTGCATATCTTCTTGTACTACCTCTTCTTGTTGTGCAATGCACTCCTTTAGTTATTTTTAACCTTTTTCAGAATTGTGTTCAGTCATAAATCATGACTTCTGTTTTCAGTTCTAACTTTTTGATTGCATTTGTTTCTTTCTATTTTGCTTCTATTCTTGTATTTGTTATCAATTTGCATAACAATCTTGCAGCTATATCAGTTCATTTGTTTTTCTACTCTAAGCAGTACTCTATCTCTTTGCAACTGACTTTCTTTATTTGTATTACTTTCTCACTTATTGTTTCTTTCTTTGCAAGGCTATCAGCTTTGTCATTCCATTTGTTTTTGCTATGATCTTTAACTTCCACTAACTCTATCTGTATACTTTTTGTGTTAATAAGCTCTATAATCTTCATTATTCATATCATGTTTTTCTTCTTAAAGATTTTTATTCTATCTATTTGCTCTAAATCTCTGCCAATGTTTCTAATCACAGCATTACTGTCTGTATATATTTCTACCTATTTTTCTCTTGGTATTGTTAGAATTGCTACCCATATTGCTACTAATTCTGCTATTGTTAATGCCATCCATTCTTCTAGACCTAATGATGTTTCTTCTTCTAGCCACTCTTGCATTTTATTTGTTTGAACCCATCCTATCTCCATACTACTGCCTCATGTTTCTTCTTTGTTCTTTATATTTGTAGCACCATCTGTATATATAATATATTTGTTTTTGTTTCTTAATAGGTTTCTTCTTAGCATCTTCAGAATTTCCTGTTTAATGTTCTTATCTAGTTTCTGTCTCTTGATTATCTTTATTTCTAACTCTTCAACCATCTTTAGACTTTCAAGTTTCTGCTCACTGTCTCTCAATCTTTCTGTTTCAGTTTTTTCTATTAACTAGTCTATAGCTATCTTGATTTTGCTGTTCTTCTTTTCCATTGATGTGTTAAGGATTATCTTAATCTTGTTGTTTATTCTTATCTATTGCTAGCAACTGTCTTCTTTCTGTTCTTCTTTTTCTATATATCTATTACACTTATTAATTTCTGTTGCTATTTTGTTTTTCTTACTTTGCATTTGCCAATGCTCTAATAGAACCTTTTTTTTTTCTTCTTTATTATCTTTCCTAATTGTCTATCTTCTTGTATACTATATACTATCTACTCTTTTCTTCTTTTGTCTTTTGATATAGTCCTTCATACTATCTTCATTGCTTGGATATTATGTCTGTTTGTCTTAAAATGTTCTTGATTCTTTTATTTGTTGGCTCTTTAAGCACTTTGGACTCTATTTTTTTAAACCATTCTGCTTTTTTTTCTTTATTTGAATGTCTACAAAAGTTTTTAAATTGTTGCCACATGATCAGTTTTTTACCTTTTGTGTTAATCAATTGGTTTAGATAAATTAGACCTGCTTCATTTATCTCTATTCTGCTTTTTTTGCACAACTATGTTTCTAACAGTTCTCATATTTTAGTACTATATTCAAATATTCTCTATAAGTTACTTTCTGTTCTTATGCTTATTCCTAACTCTTTTGCTTTTATTATTGTCAAACACGCTAAGTTGTTCTTTTACTATACTTTGCTAGCTAATATTTCTTTCAATTTTCAAACATCTTCTGTCAAACCTGCTCTTTGACAGTCTTGTGTTATTCTTAGCTTCATTAACTAACCTAGGCTGTCTTGTCTGTTCAATCTTAACAGTAAGCCACTTATTTGCTTCATTACTAGCTCTTGTTGTAATGTTCTATACCTACTGAGATTCTTATATTCTATTATGCAATTTTCTACTGTTCTTTGCAAATTACTTTTTTGCTTTGCTAGATATATTATTGGTTGATGTATTTTATATATTTCCTTTTTTGAGATTTTAGTCAACTGGAGCATGTAGTTTAGTTTTGGAATTATTACTATATTGTTTATATATGTGATCTGGCTTGTTGTCATCTTTTTATATTTGAGATCTTTTATTATCTGACTGACTATTTCTTTAGCTTTTCTTTTAACTAATACTTCTTACATTTTGTTGTTTAGCCATATTCCAAGTGATCGAACAATTTTGTTTCTTGGTTTTTCTTTTACATTGCTTTTGCCAAAGACTATTTTTTTCTTTTCTTTTTAACTTTTGTATTTATTAATAGCAGCTTTGATTTTGATCTATTAATTTCTATGTCATTCATCTTGAAGAACTCTTTAGCTACTTCTAGAATCTTTAATAACTGGTCTTTGCTGTTTGCAATCCATGTTGTATTATCTGCATATGCAATTGCTGCTTGGCAGAACTTTGTAACATTATTGCATTATGTTCTTTCTTTAATTTCTTGCTTAACTATATATTTTAAACTTTCGCTTCTTGTACTTTCTCTAATAATAGATCATAGAAGAGGCACTATATTAATAGTGATATTACTTCACCTTGATCTATTCTGTCTTCTGCTATTACTTCTTCTGTTAAGCCATAAGCTATAATTATTTTTAGTTGTCTTTTGTGAAAAAGATTTAAGATGTATTTTATTGTTCTTCTAGAAATTTTGACTCTTTGCAATACTATTTCAAGACTTTTGAGTAGGACTGAATCGAATGCCTTCTTTATATCTTGTAGAAGTATTCATACTTCTTTATTCTTTTCTTTAGCCTCCTCTATTATCATATTAAGGATATGTACTAGCTGCTCTGTTGAATTTCCTAGTAGACCTGCATAATTCAGTCCCTTAAGTACTTCTCTTTTCATGAACACCTTGGCAAGCCTCTTTGTTATCACCTTTGTTATTATTTTTCTAAATGTTTTGATCAGAGCTATTGGATGAATTTTGTTTAAGCTGTATCTCCACTCTACATCTTTTGATATTGAATAAATTTGTACAATTTTTCATTTGGTTGGTATCTCTCCTCTCTCCAAACAGAAATCTGCAAAAGCTCTAAAGACTTCTTGTATTTTTTTTCCTGCTTGTTTAATTAGTATGTAGCTTATATCAAATATGCCTAAAGCTGTTCTTATTTTAAGTTCTCTCAATACTTCTTCCTATTCTTTTTCCTTGATGCTATCTTCTAATTCTATATACCATTTCTCTTTAATATGTTCTTGTGGCTTGTAAACTTCTTTCTACCTTTCTAACATTTCTTCTAGTTTTGCATCTTTTGTTCTAAATTGTTTTTTGTAATATTCTGTTATACTAATCTTAACTAACTCTGGTTCTACTGTTAAGTTTGTCAATTCATCTTCTTGTTCAATAAATCTGTTAAGTGTTATCTTTTTGTAAAGCTTGTTTAACAAACTGGCTATCATTTTCTCTTGATCTGTTTTAATCATTTCAAATTTTTTGTCTATGTTTTCTTCTATTTGTTTTCTTTGATCTTGTTCCTATTTTTTTTTCTTTTTCTCTTATAGTAGTTTCTGCCAATCTTTTATGTCTTCTATCCAGATGCTTGCCTATTGTCTGTGTAATTTGGGCAGTCTTGTCTCTTCTTTTTCTCCTACTATTCATAGTTTTTCATTTATTTATGTTCTTTTCTCTTTTGTTACTTCCTGACCTTCTCTTGTTTTTGCCTGTTTAATTATTCTTTGCAGTTTTATAATGTTCTTTTCTTGGTGTTGCTTCTTTTAATTGTTTCTTCTATTTGTTTATGTATTGTATATCTTTTTCTTCGGCAGATGTTTACTAACTGCTATAATAATTGCTTTTTCTAATACATCTCATATGCTGTTTATATCATTTGTTTCTTTCTTTTGAATGTTCTTTAGCACCTTCTTAACTTCTAACCATTTCTGCAACTCTTGTGTATACTTTTCCCAGTTCTCTTCTTTTGCTTGGTTATATAGATATACTGTTCTCAATTGTCTTTTCTTTTTGATTTTAGCTTTGCTATTTCTTAATGTTATATGTTTAATCCATATTTCTGTTTTTACTATTTTATGATTACTTTCAATAATTTTTTCTGCATCTTCAATTTCTGCCTTCTGTAGACCTAAGGCCAGTTTTTCTGATATCCATATGTAGTTAATTCTTGTTGCTGCTTCTCCATTTAACCATGTAAATTCTTGACTTGTTAAATGCATATCTCTATAACTGTTGCTAAAGTTCTGCTTTTTCATCCAATTAAAGATTGGCAATTTTTTAAAGTTTGCTGCTTGTAGATATTGTTTGTCCAATATATTATTTGCTATATGATTAAAATTATCTAAAATAACTATTTGTATTTGTCTTTTCTTCTTGGTGACTATTTTTACGATTTTTTGTTGAATGTTTTTCTCTACTGCCTTGTCACTTGGTAGTATATAGACTCCTAAAACTACTAACTCTAATTGCTTAAAGTATAGTATAATTTTTATCATATATTCATTTATCCTTTTAACTATACTTATATGTTTTTCACATTGTTTGTCAATTATAATGCCTATACCTAATCTCTTCTTTTTGTCTTTTACTGCACTTGACCAAAATTCTACATATTTCCTGTTTGCTGTCTGCATTAGGAATCTTTCCTCTTTTTCTGTAAGGTTTGTTTCTGTGATATCTAATATTGTGACTTCTTCTTCTTCTGCCTAGTCCAGCAGACTATTGAGTTTCCATCCTTTGGTTTTAAGTTCATTAATATTGTAACATGCTATTTTAATCTTCTTTCTTCTTTCTTTCTATTTTTCTTTTAGTTGTTCTTGTATTGTCTTTGCTGTTTCTTCTCTTTCTTTTCCTTTTCTGCTCTTGCTTCTTTCTTCTTTTAAATAAGGATATGTTTTCCTTTTTCTGTTTTCAAAACTTCTTTTTTTGTCTTGTAAGAACTCTCCTATCTCCTCATCTATATTCATTGGTTCAACTAAGGTGCCTTTAGGAACAATTGGCTATGCCTTTCCCTATTATGTCACCTATTTTCTCTAGTTTTTCTAGTCTTTCTAAGATTCAGCCTAGCATATTTTTTATATATGTGTTCTTCTCTTGCTGTTGTATCTTATCTTTATTTTCTCCCTTCTTTCAGCTTTCTTCTTTCTTATTATCTATACTTTTATATTTTCTTTGGTTTTTAATATTATGTCTCAGGCTGCTATTTTCTTTTTTTATTATTTGAACTTTTGGTTTTAGTTCTTTTCAATCTTTTTTTCTGTTTATATATGTTCTGTTTTATTAGTTTCTTTCTTTACTTTTATCTTCTTTTGCATTAGAGTTTTGGCTTAATCTATCTTAGCTTCTTTCTCTTTTATCCTTGAAACTTTCTCTGCCTCTTGGCTTTTTTTTTCTTTCATTAACCTAGTATACTCAGAAGTTGTTGTACATAATTGGTTTTGACTACACTGCTCTTATCTCTTTCTCTTTTATGAAAATAATCAATACTGTTCGCTTTTGGTTTTCATTTCAGTTTGGTGAAATATATACTGACTTTGCTTTTTTACTTCTCAAGCATCACAATAATAAGACTTTTGAAGCATTTCCAGATAGCTCGATTAGTTTGGCTATATGTTTTCTTTGTCTTTCTTTTGCTTTATAATCTTCTCTTCCTCTTGTTACTCTTATTAACTTATTATTGTCTGCAGGCAATGACCATGGAATATCTTCTTTTTTTATGCTTTGCATTTGTATTACTACTAAGGCTTTGTACTTAAACCTTTTAATGCATATAATCTGTACATCTTTAATTCTTCTGCAAATATACTCTACTTCTTTTTGTTTATATTAGCTGATAGGTTCTATATTGTTAGATAAGTTATGTTGTTACTGAGTTTTTCTTCTTCCTCGTATTCATTATTGTAAGGTTCTTTTTTGTTAATGCCTTCTTTAACCTTCTTTTTTTTAAAACTTGGCATATGTTTTCCTTTATCTTGTTGTTCTTCTTCTTTTCCTTTTTTCTTTTCTTTATCTTCTGGTATCATCTTGTACTAATCACTCTTTTTTTTATTAATTCTTTGTATAGCTTCTTTTTTGCTATAATTACAGTCAAAGACCACTTCTATCTACAAATTTCCTCTTTTGAATATTTCATCAATGTCTTTAACATATGTATTATTTTTTAAAGACCACCTAATAAACTTTATATGTTCTTCTTTTGTTTCTCTAGGGACCTCATATGCTGGTATATTGGTAATTAGGCTGTTGTTTTGATCACAACTTCTTCTGCTTGGTGCCCAAATACTTTGATCTAATGTTACTTCTATGATGTCAATTTCTTTTTCTGTTTCTTGCTTCCTTCTTTTTTGTCTTTCTTTTTTCTTTTCTAGTGTATTTTGTCTTGATTGCTTATTATTCATTTTTATTTCTTCTTGTTTACTTATATCTTTTTGCTATTTGGTTTCTTGTTTTTGAATACTAGATTCACCTATCATTTTGTTATTTCTTTCTATACTTACCTCTTTCTATTTTTCTCTTTGTGATGTATTTATTTCTTCTTGTTTTCCTATATTTTCACTTTCTTCTTCTATATTTCTTTTCATTTTTTGTTTTTCTTTAATGCTCTCTTCTTTATTTTTCTTTGTTATTACTTGCTGTTCTCTGTCTTGATTATATTGTATTTGTTTTCTTTTTGCTTCTGTTGTTAGGTTTTGGTTTTCTATATTTATGTTTAGTTTTTTCTCTGGTTGTTCTTTCTTAGCTTTTTTTAATATTTCTTTTGTTAGTCATAAAAGTGCCATCTCATTTGGGTCTTGGTTTGTGAGCAATATAACAATTTTGTCTTCTCTATCTGATACTATATATGTTTTGCTTGGCTCATTGAAAAAAATTTTGTTATGCACTATACATGACTCAGTATGCTCTTTTTATAAAGAGTGCTTATAAACTTTCTTTGTACTCTACAGAAAGATTTTTGTTCATATTTATGACTCTGTTCTTCTAGAATGTTCTATCACATGTTTGTTGTTTCTTGTTTATTTGTTTCACAAGTAACTTGTTTATCCTATTCTATTCTAAAATCCTGCACATGTTTGTTTTGCCCAGGCTGTACGTGTTGTTTATGTACTCCAAACAGATTGACATATAGGGTCACTAGCAATTCTCCAAAATTATTCCTTTTTGCTAAAATTTCTACAAAAACTCTAGTTTTCTTTTATAGCTATCTTACTAATACTTGCAGTGCTTTTTGCTTCTAAGCTTATTTGTTGCTTTCTTTGTTGCTGTTATTTTTTCTTAATGTTGTTAAGAGTGTTTTCTATTGCTGTTAGTGCAGAAAGTTGATTTTCTTTTTTTACTAAATTTGCATCCAAGTGATCATTAGGGAGAGTGCTATGATTATTATTGTTTTTTTATCATATATTTATTCATATTTTTGTTATTATTATTATTTTTTTTTTAGTGTTAAGGTGACCTCTTTGGTCTTTTAACTTTTATTAATAACTTATTAGTAATATAATTCAATGAACTACTACAAACAAGAGTACAATTGGCTATATATGTATCTTTTCTATATTATCTATTTAAGAAGTTTACCTGAAGGTTCTCTACTAATTGTTGTAACTAATACCTTTGCTTGGATGTTTTACTTTAAACTCTTTAAACCTGTAATTTGTATTAATTTACTAGATCATACTCAAATATTCAGATTATCATCTCAATCTTAGAACTATTTTATTCTTAAGATAAACCTTCTAGAGCCTTCTGTATTTATGTTTACAGCTAATCTAGGTATTATTATGACAGAACCAACATTTGCAGTTAGGGCTTAATTATTAAACCACTATGTCTTTGTAGAGTTTACTCAGATCCTAGTATTGTAATAAAATTTACTAAAAACTATCAAGCTGTAGCAAATTTTAAAGTGATGAGTGTCGAATGAAAGATCTTTTTATTTAAAGAAATAAAAAAAAAGAAAAGAAGAAATATAAAAATAAATAAAATAATAACTAATTAAAAATGAAATTTAAATTCAATAG
>CAJVQA010010144.1:0-11591 GCA_910591915.1 Cetraspora pellucida | reverse complement strand
TAAAAATATTAAGAAAAATATAAAATATAATATAGAGCTAAAAATAAATATATAATAATATAGAAAAAAAGTAAATTCTATTATAGTATTATTTTTAATTAATTATATATTTAATCTGCCTTTAAGTACTTTTTTTTATAATATAAATAAAATTATATTTTAAGAAATTATTTGTTTTTAGCTATTGGTCATTATAACAAAATATTACTTATTATTACCTAATACAGCAGGATTTCTTTGTTTTGTTGCTAGTCTCAGACAATATTTTTCTTATTATTTAAGAACTATTTAATCTAAATTTATATTTAGACTAAAATATTTATATTTTGTTTAAGTAATACTTACTACTACTTTCAATTTAGATATCTTAATCTTAATTAATATAGCATTTATATTGTTGTGTTCTATTTGTTTTGTTATAGGCTTTCATATAAGTATGATTAGAACTTTGGTTTAAAATCTTTAGATATACAGAACAGATTATAATTTCTTTATATATATAGTTACCTTTTATTTTTAGTTATTCTATAGTATTAAAGGTGTTTTTAATTTTAATAAGACCAATTTTTTGCTACAGATCTTCTTTGCATATACTACTTCTTTTATTATTTTAGTATATGTTATTTTGATATTACTTTTCTAATTAAGTATTTTACAAATTGAATATAAAGATATTGATACTGTTTTGTCTTCAGAAGACTTACTTGTATAATCTTTTGTATAACAAAACTTTTTGTAATACTACTGTTATATATAATGTTTATGTTCTACAAAATTAATCTTTTTTTAAAAAATTCTATTTTAGTTTGTACTATAGTTGAACTTGGTTACAGAACTTTATATTTAATTACAAACTTCTTTTTTAGATTATAAAATCTAAATTTTTTAGATTTTATCTTCAGTTAGACTTGAACTGTTAACTTTAACTGTAAAAATAAAAGAGCTTAGATCTGTTTATATTATACAAATAATATATAATAACAAAGAATTATATTTACTAAATTAAAATAAAATAAATAAACTATAATAGAATAATAAACAAATAAATATATATTATAAACAAACAGCAAAAGAGAACAAAAGATATAAATAGATATAAGTTTGTTAAACGAGTATAAAAAAAGTCTAACAATAATATTTATAAAAAAAATATATTAAATAATGAATAATATATATAATAAATTATTATTTAATAAAATAAATAAAATAAATATAATAGTTAATAAAAAAAATAAAATTTTTGTTATATTTATAGAATAAAATTTAAACAAAATAACTTTGTTACAAATAATAAGAAAAATAATAAAAAATAAATAAAAAATAAATAATAAAAAAAAAATTACTTTTTGTTTTCACTAAGGCTGTTAATTATTAGTGACTATTGCCTTTATTGTAAATTTAATTATGATTATATAATTTGTACAAGGTAACTTCTATACTATACTGACAAATAGTACACAAGTTCTTGTATATCAAAGTGCTATTTAACCTAATTTTGACCTTTCTGTTTGTATATTCATTAAGCTATTATATATTTCAGAGTATATCATCTAACTGTAAGGCTTTAGAAAGTTCTTTTGCCAACTAACTATCTAAATTTATTCTTTGTTAACAGAGCTTGTTTTTGTAAAGTTTACTTAGATTCTAGTATCAACTTCACAACATATTTCTAATACTTAGTTTATATTCTACTTTAGTCTTTAGACTTCTAATCTAGATAACCTAAAATAACTATAACCTGTCATTGAATTTCAAGAGTTTGTTCTTTAAAATCTTTTTTTTTCAGTTTAAGACTTTTGATAGTCTGGTTGGTAATACCTCTTATCCAAGATTTTTGCCTGCTTGATTTTTTTTATATTAGTATTCATTTTCTAGATTTAGTTTTTATAGTAATATCATCAAAAATCCATGCTATTTTTCTATTTAGATTTTCTTAAGTGAGCTCCAGTTTTCTAATTCTACAGATTTATATAGCCATAAGAATTTATCTTGAGTTTGTACTGCCTAATGCTAGTTTGCATTTTTCTATATAACTTCAATATTGTACAGATGCTTTAAGACTTGTAGTTATGCTAATATAACTATAGTTACAGATATCTTATCTCAACTAATTAACAAAATGCTATTGCTGTAATACTGTTTACCTTTTATAATAAGATATTATATAAGTAGTTTTTCAAATTTTTACTGTTAGTAGATTTTGAACTCCCAATCTATCACTTGAAAGATTGACAACTTATTTGCTTTACTAAGTTGCCACATTCTTACAATAAAAAATTTATATATTATAAAGTAAAATAAAAATATAGTAATAATAAAGACTAAAAAAAACAAATGTAAAATATTTTTAAAAAATAAAAACAGAATTTTCTATTCAGAAATAAACAATAAAAAATAAATAAAAAAAATTAAATAAAATAAAATAAAAATAAATAACAAATAATTATAACAAAACTTAATTATATAAAAAAAAAATAAGAAATAAAAAAAGAATTATTATAGTAAGAATATTATTAAAGCAAAACATATAAGTACTAAGTAAAAAAAATTATAATTAGAATAACAATTTACTTACCAATATATTCTCATATAATGGTTTAAAAAAAACAAAAAAGAAGTTTACAAAATTTATTAAAAAGTTTTTAAATAGTAATAGTTATATTAAAATATTTAAAAAAGAAAATTTGTAAATTAATATAAATTTTGATTATAAATATAAAAAAATAAAATAATATAAAAAATTAATAAAAAAGAAAATAATTAATACAAAATAATATCAAAAAACAAAAAATAAAAAGAAATTAGAAAAGAAAAATAAAAATATTACAAAAGAGAATAATAAAATAAAGAAAGATAGACCTCTGGGTCGATAGTGCAGTGGTTAGTGCTCCAGAAGGTCACAATTGCAAGGTTGCCAGTGAGTCCAACTGAGAGATAAAAAGCTGTGCCAGAACCATGATTGGAAATAATCTTTAAAAGGAGCTTTTTGCTTTTAGATGAATTATTACAACAATAGATAAGTTGTATAACATAGTTACAAAGGTCATGTGACATCCAGAAAAGAGAAAATCTGACAAGAAACATTGTTAATATAAGATTTTTCAGCTTAAAGTAATATATAATAAAAGAATAATCTGACTAGTAGGTCATGTGAAGTTAGAGAACTGCAAACTGAATAAAGATAGTAGGACCTACACTGCAGAACCAGAGACCTGGAACATTATATAATGAACTTAACAGAGTATGAACTATCTTATAAGTATGATAATGAATATAGGGATCACCTGCCATTCAATGATCTTTGCAGAATAATAACTCAGGCCTTTAAGAGATGTGACAAATTCTAAAGATGTCTAAAGACCTTCAGAATAGTAGAAGGAAATAAAAAAAATAAATAAATAAAAAAAATAAAAAAAGATTTATATTAAACTTCAAAAAGAAAAAATTTAACTAAAAAACAAATAAGAAAAAGATAGGTATAATATAAATGAAAAAGCAGATAATCTAATCCACTTAATAATCTGAAACTTATTAGCAAGTATAAACAAAAAAGAATTAGAATATATAGTCAATCTTCTTTATAATCATATATTAGAATAATAGTATTTTTTAAAAAAAATATACTTATAAAAAGTTATAGTTATATAAAAGATTTTTATATATTTTTATAATAATTTGTTTACCAAAATTAGGTATTTATATAAAGGTATAATTATATAAAGCATAATAATAAATAATTTGATTGTATTTGCAAAAGAATCAAAAAGATCTAAATAATAAAAATAAAAAAATCTAAATATAAAATCTTAATAATAATTCAAATATAAAATTATAAGAAAGAAAATATTCTATAATTGATACTAGTTAATAATAATAAGTTAATTAAAAGTGACAAAAAGAAAAAAGAATTATAAAACAAAAGATAACTAAAAACAGTATACAATAAGATTAAAAAATTATTAAAAAATATATTAAAGATTTTACTATTATGATGTTTGAAAAGTAAAAAAAATAAAATCAATTTACATTTTATCAAATAAGAATAGTAACCAAAAAAAAACTATGATAATCAAATTTATAATAGAAAGAGAAATGGAAATAACTCAGACTAAACTGATTATGTTAATAACTTTCAAGTATACTAGATAATAAAAAAAAACTAAAAATAATAAGTTTTAGAAAAGAGAAAAAAATATAAGTAAATTGAATTAATATTTAAATATAAATATATATAATAACAAAAACAAACAAAAGAAGTAAAATAATTAAGAACAAAAAAAAGAAAAAAAACTGAAATATAAAAACCAAAATACAAGAAATACATAAAAAAAGAAACAAAGACCATAATTAAGATACAGAAAATAAGGTAAGATATATGATGCTGCCAATAAAAAAGAAAAAAACTTCAAACTGAAGAATGTAATAGTAGTTCAAAGACTGTTGAAACCAAACAAGCAGAAGTAAAAACAGAATAGTTTAAAGAAGTAGAAACAAAGATGCTTAAAAGGTCAAAAAATAAAGAAGTTAAAGATCACTTTAAGACAAATCGACATAACTCACAAACAATAAGAATTAAATAAAAAAGAATTTCAGAAGATAGAAGAAGAGAAATGAGTAGTATTAAGCACCAGGCAGTTAGGAAAGATAATTAGAAAGAAAAAGACACTTCAGACAAGCAAGCTAAGATTAGATTCTATTATGAAAATAGTTTAAGTATAGGCAAGTATAAAAAAGGAAATTCGACTGGTATTTGAAATCTACTGGTGATAATTCGAATGTTAAATATTAATTAAATCGGATCGTAGCTAAACAAAGATTCAATTAATTAACGGCATAAAGTGTGGGGGCTTTTATAGTAGAAAGAGTTCAAAAAATATGATTTTGAGATATTGTGATCGAAATTTGGTTGATGTGCAAGCCTCCTAAAAATTTTTTATGCCAATCGATTTTCGCTCCAGAATCTTACAAAATCTTATCGTTATTATTGCTTTCCAGAAACAGTTTGGCTCTTTTCTATTGCAAAAGAATATTTCTTAATGAGGTTTATTATAAAGTTTTTAAATTGATTTGTCTTCGGAAGGTACGACTAATAATTTTGGTAATACCCGATTGAATAAATCGTATAAACTGTAGTTTTAAAAACTTGTATTTCACAAAAATTTTATGACTAATCAAGGCTATTTTTAATTTATCGCTAGTAAAAAAGTTTTTATTTCACTCATCCATGATCTTGTATGATGTTTCATTTTCTTTTAATGAAAATAAAGATAAAATTGCGTCGTAAATACTGAGTAAGACGCCACAAATGTTGAGACTTGAATCTTCGGTTATGATACATGAGGCTTGTCGGCTGAATTGATAATTTCGGCAGAGCAAACAGATGCAAGCTAAAACATTCTCAATGAAAGACATGCATGGTGGTGGACTGGAATTCTAAGTGAAAGCGTTAAGAGATAGTCAAAGTCTCTTAATCGTACTTCTAAGAAGATATTTAAAGGGCATAACATCGAAAACGGTTGGTTATGTCCCTTATACGCGGGTAAGGATCGCTATTACAAGACCCATAGTCATGTCTCTGGTGAGTTGCTTTACCCTATTTCCCTGTATTAGTTTATATATGTTAAGCCCAATCCGTGACAGTACCTAATTTGCAGCCTAGTATAAAATTCAATAGTTTTACCCCATTTCTTTTATTGTAATCAAGCGTCTACATATAAATCTTTCAATTCACCAGTTTCAAATGTAATTAGATTCATTCCAAAATTCATTGTCTACCTTACATTTAGTGCTTCGAACGGGTCGACTTAAATGGCATGTTATAATTTATTTTATTATATAGATCATGACCCATTCCTAAGCATAGGTGACCAAACTTTATAATCAATTAATATTTTTAAAGAAGTCACCCTATATTACAAAAGATCCTAAAATTTATATCCAGTATTTTATGTGAGAAACTCGGATTGTTTACCTCTATCCAGGTTACCCATCACTACTCAAAGGATCTCTTATAGGTATTTCATATTTAATCATGTGAGTTCGCTTATACGTATATAATAAGTTTAATCAATTGAGAAATAATCTGAAAACTCAGTAAAAATTCAGTAAAATTAAAACTAAGTTTTGAAATATTCCGAAAGATGATTCCAATTCAAGTTGAATAAATTTATTACATGATTTAATGGCATGCCAGGTGGCATCCTGGCACGAATTTAAGCAGATGGCATACCATATGGCACGTAAAATTTTTCAGCCATGCTTATACTTGCCGAACAACTCATGGAATTTGGAATTTGCATAATTTGCATGGACAAATAGGATTGTCCAGCTATACTTGAAAATCCTATATCGATATGGCGAAATTGGATAAATTCCCAAATTCTGGCCAAATCCCAAATTCTGGCCAAATCCCAAATTCTATCCCAAATTCCCAAATCCCAAATATTATCGTTTATCGTTAGTACAGTACTTACGTATAAATTTTTTCAAATGCTTATCCATTATCCGTTAATTTTAAAAGAGCTTATCCGGATTTAAGCACTAATCATTGTACTAAGTTATCGAAAATAACAGTGAAATATGCATAGAACAGCCAGCATTATTATTGACACAGAACAGCATGAACCAACATTAGATAAAGTACAGCAGAATATTGTGCCAGAAGATCGTTCCAATTTTTAAATATCTGGAATGTTTTTGAATTCTTTTTTTTTTTTTTGATTTATTGATTAACGTTACGGATATTTATTAATCCACACATTACTAACCACACTTTCTTTGTATGTTTTAAACATACAAAGGTTAGATTAATTGAGATACAGTAAAACCTCTGTAAGTGAACGCTCTTGGGACCGAACTTTAACGACGTGCATTTAATCCACACATTACTAACCACACTATTTCTTTGTAGGTTTTAAACATAAAAAGGTTAGATTAATTGAGATACAGTAAAACCTCTGTAAGTGCATGCTCTTGGAACTTTAACGACGTGCATTTAGAGAAAGTGTGTTTATGGAGGTCATATATACATCAGGAAATTTTTTTGGCTTATTGGTATTGATTGTTAGGGATATTAATCGATCAGCAACATCTCCACTGATATAAATCAATATGAATAAAAAGCGATAGTTATGGTGTATTAATTTCTATCAATGTATATGAAAATCTATTTGATAAAATCGGTAGATATCGATAAGTATCGGTTAGTATTTTAATCGTTATTAATTGTTGACTGGTTAACAACACTATCAATTAATAATCGATGGAAATATCTAATGATTATAAACACTACCACCGATTATTATTGATTAAATTTAGTCAATAATAATCGATTAATTGTTAGTAATCGTTATTAATCAGCCAAAAAAGTTTTCTGATTTATACAGTGAAACCTCCATAAGTGCATCCTCTATAAGTGCACACCCTTTCTAGATGCACGCTTAAATTCAGGCCCAAATATACACATGACCTTCATAAATGCACTTTTTCTTATTTTTCTCTAAGTGCGGATGTTTCTAGTTCCAATGAGTATGTGGATACATTAGGTGGGTAGGTTCGTAATTTATGATTTCAGCAATGAATGGGTAGGTTCATAATTTCATTAGTTAGTGGGTTTTTAATCATTTCTACGGTGGGTAGTGATTTAATAGTGTGTGATTTCAACATTGGATGGATTAATTATTTCAATCATGGTTGAATCTATGATTTCAATAGTAGCGGATTCATGGTTTCAATAGTGGGTGGGCTCACAATTTTAGTAGTGGTTTA
Source organism: Cetraspora pellucida (assembly GCA_910591915.1). Lineage (NCBI taxonomy): Eukaryota > Fungi > Glomeromycota > Glomeromycetes > Diversisporales > Gigasporaceae > Cetraspora > Cetraspora pellucida. The sequence continues at coordinate 3,824 of CAJVQA010010144.1, read as the reverse complement.
ATGTGATTTCGACAATAAATTAGTAATTTCATCAATGGGAGCAAACCATCCATCACTCATAAAAAAATACCGCTGGCATATCTTGTAAATAATTTTAAATTAATTACTAAGCGATTCGTTTATTAAATACGTAACAAATATAAATACTATATAAAATGTGATGTCAGCGGTAATTTCCTATGGACGATGCTGGGTTGTTAACAATGATAAGTTAATTAAGTAGATTCCCGACTTTAACAACACAGGGATTAGTGATTTTTATTATTGGTAAATTAGTGATTTTTGTGGCTTCAACGGTGCTCGGGTCGTGATTTCAATAGTACAGTAGTAGTTCAGTGGCTTATGGCGTTTTGTAAAAAGAGATTTTATGACAATTCTGAGATTATTATATTTTTCAATTAGCCATTCTATTTTTATTCAAATCTTTAAAATTGTTAATTAAAAAAATCAGCTAGAATCTTCTGATTTTTTGATCCCACATAATATCATGATTTACCTTTTTGCGAACATCCATAATATTGTGATTTTAACAAAAGAGGAGTTCATGATTTGGTTCACAATTTTAGTAATGGGTAAATAATAATTTCAATTGTAGGCGAGTAAGTTCATGATTTTAATAGTAAGTGGGGATTAAGCTCACGATTTTAGGATTAAAAAGACAATTTAATAATCACAATAGTGATTGGGTTCATGATTTTAATAGAATAGATTCACAATTTATTTTTAAGTGTGATTATGGTTTTAGCAATAGGTTGATTTATAAATCCAATAATGGGTGAGGTCATGATTTTAACGGCGGATGGATTCCCGATTTTGGTATTGAGTAGTTTCAACGATAGACGGGTTTATTTTAATCATGAGAAGTGATTTTAACCGTAGGTAAGTTTGTAATTTAATTTAATAGTGTATTTAATACAAAAAAACTACATTTTATATAGCTCCCTGCATTTCACGGTGCATACCTTGTTATCTTTTTACAGGGTTCAATTTTTTAGAACTTGAGTATTATTAAAATATTGATACTCAAAACTTAATAACATAGAATCTAAGAACGTAGTAATTGAGACTCTAACCTATAAAAAAACATTGCCGTTATGTAATTATTATATATATTAAATATATTTCTGAGACAACTTTAGATCCTATATTGATTTAGAATTTCATTTCGATTAAATATACTGTCAACTATGGATACGTTAACGGACCAAATTTGGAGTACCGAATTTTTAATATATAATTTATAATGGTTATAACGGATTTAATAGTAAAAAAAGCCATATTACGTATAACGAAACTATTTGCCAGCCTATATACCGATTTTATTATAAAATTCTAATCTATATAACGAATTCAATATAATGCGACAACTTGCAACCAATAAGAATGCAAATTTTGTTTATTTTTTTTATTAATTCCGTTATATAGGTATATAGGTATAACGAATATGCTATAGCCCAGATTTCCGTTATATCCATAGTTGACAGTATATATGTAGAATTCAGATTGAGTAGATATGAATGGTTTTGCAAATATACACACAAGATGTGTTAAAAGTATACTAGGTTTCTTTGCATATATATAATTCGAGTGTTTTGAGTTATAATTGTATTTTTGGGAATTTGGGATTGGGATTGGGATCTGACCGAAGTTTAGGATTTGGCTAGGGGTTGTTAGGATTTGGGATTTTTCCCCTGGGATTTAGATTTTTAGAAGTTATATATTGGGGCGGTATGTATAGCCATGCCATTTACCTATTCAGATGTTTGGGGTTTACTTAGACCGTTTATCACGATTCGGCCGACAAGCTACACACACTGAATCTGGCGTTCCTTTTTGATCACGAGGATTTACATTAGTGGTATTTGAATTAGAAAAAAAGCTACATTTAGGTGCTTATGTGCACAAAACCAGAATTAGCATTAGAGTTAACATTAAGGTTAGGATTGTGAGATTATATACGTGTAACACTCAAATTTCTGTATTTATTATCTATTATGTACATTGTCTCAGAGTAACACTTATGTTAAAAGTCTGAGTCGACTCCAAGTCAAACTTGGGACTCGCATTTCACGTGCATCATGAATATTTAAATATAGCCGAAAAAAATGTGTATGCATACAATTTTCTTTTTTAGTGCTATATTTAAAATATGCAAGTTGCACGTGAAATACAAGTTGAGTCCCAGACAGGGACCCGGAAAAATATTAATCTATATCGATATAAATCAATATTTTTGGGTAAATCGATAATTTTACAATTTTTACTGCTGTGTAACATTACACATTACCAATGACCAGATTTATGAATAACACTGGCCAAATTTTAATAACCAAAGGTATCTATAAGTCTAGCATCACCACCCAAAAAATTTCACCGACTAATGTGATTTTATTAAAGAAATTGTTTCGCACTTAGGTTAGGGTTAGGGTCCAACCAGTAGGTTAATGTTTGGTTTAAAAGGTCATAGTTACAGTAAAACTTCACGAGTAATTTTTTTTGTTAGTACGCAGAAGGCACTTTCCTAGGCAAAATTTTGAGCCACGAGCGTTTTTTTGTTGGTTTGATTTTTTTGCGCTTTTTTGCATTACACGAGATCTTGAAATCTGATTGGGCAGCGAAATTTTTTTGACTGGTGATTTATCTACTATTAAAGGTATCACGAACATCAGAATATAATAACGGCCTTTTTTTTTTAATTTAAATTCAGAAGCGAACAAAAGTTATTCTGCATTATTTTGCTGATCTTGGTTATGTAAACCAGTATTTCACGTTTCAAGGTTTTTGGTATCTTATCTCAGAGGTGTTATAAATTAAACTACTGCACATACTCGTGCGCAAGAATTTCCTTAGTAAAGAATCGCTTCATGCCCTTACGATTATGTATTATAATCAGGATTCTTAGAAGCAGTTTTGTTAAAGCTATTCTAAAAACACAAGATCAATAAATAAAAAGAAAAAGAAAATTCTTGATCACGTTATCAGCATTCTAATTGATCAGATAGGTAAATCGATATAAATCGATATATTTTTGCATCGATATTTTTCCGGGTCCCTGGTCCCAGACTCTGGCGATCTCGGATGACTGTCAGATGACCGGTTCTACCAAAAAATCCCGACATCACGCGATGCGACAATTAAAATTTAAAGCCTGACAATGATTGTTAATGTGATTACTAATCTTTAAATATTAATTCTTACTCCGCGTGGTGTCGGGATTATCATGCGAATGTCTTCCTATGAGTAAAAACTACGGTGTAATTTAGGCAAATTATTGATGCTGCTCTAATGCTGGTCATCTGGGTTCTACCATAAAATCCCGACACCTAAAATCTCGAAAACCATTGGTTAATTTTTGTAGATCTATCCGTGATTTTTCGTGATAATTAATCAATCAAAATATAATTAATAGACAATAAATTTATGCAAAAAAAATTTATTATTCATATTAGAGAATAGTTATATGCGCGTAAAGTGGTAAATGTGATATTTATTGTTAAATGCACGTAAAGTGGGTAAATGTGATATTTATTGTTAATAAACCCAACTCATTACATTAAAGAATTGATAAAATATAACCCAAAACCTTGTCCATTAATTTACGGTTGACAAACCCAAACACAATACAATAACCGATCAAATTTAATCTTAAGCCCAGATCTTTTACTACTAAAGAGCTCGCACCTACACAAATTAATAATTAGAAATAAAAGTTTATTTAAATATAATGTAATCAGGGTTGGTCAAATTACTGGTCGACCAAAAATTTGTTGGTCGAACTGGTCTGGTCAAATTGGTCAAATGGTCTAGCCTATTAAATAAATAAT
>CAJVQA010010143.1:0-11591 GCA_910591915.1 Cetraspora pellucida | reverse complement strand
TTTCATCATTTTGTATTTTAAATAGAGGTTGATTAATAGCATCTTCACTAATAAAGTAGTGAAGTGAAAAACGTATTGATAGAATGTTAACTGTTTTGGAGAATTTAGCGAGATCACTTATTTGATATTCATTTTGTAAATAAAGATGAATTTTTGCCAAATTGATTGCCTCTTGAAAGCGGTTTTGTAAAGTATAGGAAAGAATTGATTTGTGTAAGGAAAGTATTTTAGCGTAGTTAAGTTTAGTAAAAAGAGTTGTGATAAATTTGTGAAGAAGCATTTTAAGGGTTAAGTGTAAAATATCAAAGGGTATAGTAATTGAGTTGTCAATAATAGGATTATGTTGATAAATAATATCTGTAAGAAACTTGAGTTGTGCACCAACAAGAGTTTTAATAAAATATTTAAAACTCTGTTTAGATGCTTGTTTAGATTCAGTTGCAGGTTTGGTGATTTTTCCTGGTGCAAAGTTGATGAGATGAGGTTTAAGAAAATCAAAAATTTGTTGAGATAATGGTGTATTGAAGTTAGTAAATGGTTTCATTTCAGTTGTAATTGGATATTTTTGGACCTAGTCAAAAAGATTTTCTTTTGTTTGTTGTGGAATTTTTATTTTTTGTTGAATAGATCATTTTTTCTTAAGGAGTTGAAGAAATTCTTTAAAAATTTAAATTTTTTCTTCTTTTTTGGTAAGAGCAAATTTAGTAGTAAAGAAAGCTGATCATTGTTGTTGGTTGAAAGATTTAGTTTGAATTGATGGTTTTAACTTAAGATTAGAAATACAACTAGGATGAATAGGATATCCACATAGGATTTTAGCAGTAGGATCGAGAAAATGCTTGTTATTAGTTAAAAAAACACATGGAATATTTGATTTGTAACAGATAATATAGATATGAGTATGTTGTGTATGGGTTTTAATAGCTACAGTATTAGGTGCAAGGTCTGTAATAGTTGAAGAAGTAGCAACAGATGAGTTATCATAGTTGAATAGAAATAGAGGAATTTTGCTCACGGGGGATTGAGGGATAGTATCTTTGGTTTTTTTGAATTGGTTTGGGGTTATATCCATAGGAATAGCAGAACCAGAAGTTGGAGAAGGTGTTGCAGATCTTGAAGGAAGTTGGTAATGATGAGATGTAAACAGAGTATGATAAGTTTTGCAGAGACATTAAACAATAATAGGTTGATGAGGTGCTTTAAAATAGTGAATCTTGTTTTTTTTATTGCATTCAGTTGGTGCACGCAAATTGAATAGATTTAATTTGTTGTAGGTTATTTTCTTTAGCCATGGCACCAAAGCGGTTACTATATTTAGCCAAAAGTAATTAAATCATATTGATCTGGATCTTGATTAATTAATGTAGACATAGTTGCTTTAACAATGAAAAAACAGATTTGATATTGGGATTCTTAAGTCTGATAGAATTTCAATGATATAGAGTATGACAAATAAGAGGAGATGACAAATAAGAGATGTGATAAATAAGGGATGTGACAATTAGAGGGATGTGACAAATACAAGATGTAACAAATAGAAGGGTATCACAAAAAGTATGTGACACTTTGCAGATCTATTTGTAAGTCAAGATTGATGTTAAACAAAAAAGTTGTGTAAAATTGTAAAAGTACAAATTTGTAATTAATAAATTGTGTAATATTAATTAATAATCCTGTTTTGGGTGGGTTTGGATGAGGTAGACCAGAGGCAGCCCCCCAAAAAATATAAAAAAAATTTGCAAAAAATAAAAAGAAATTTTGCAAGAGAGTTTAAATGTATTTTGCCAATAAGTTGATCAGTTTTAGTCAGTTTTTGATGAAATATATATCAAATGAAGCTATGAATGAGCTCTTTTTTTTGTTCTAAGATACAAGAGTTGTTTAATTAGTAAAATTGTAAGATAACTTGAATAGAAGTGTTTTTATATTTAATAAAATATCTTAGTGAATAAGAGGTTTAGAGATATTTAACTAGGCTGCCTAAATATAAAATTATATTAGAAACAACTTTACTTAGGTATCCAAGAGTAGTTTACTTAATAAAATATTGAATAATAATCAAATGTTTGCAGCAGAATTTGGTACAAGTGATCATCAGAAAGAGTTAATGATTTGCATCTCAACTTAATATATAATAAAAATATTTTAAATTTATAATAATTATATTTTATTTATATTTTTTATTTTATTAAATTTAATCAAAATTAAATAATTAAATAACTATATAGTTAAAATATATTGACAATTTTTTTATTATATATTTATTATATAAATTTTTATATTATATAAAAAATATATATTAATTATATTATAATTATATTATAATTATATTATAATTATATTTTATAAGGTTCTAAAAAGTCTTTCTGCAAATCCATTACACAAAAATTAATTAAAAAATTCATCTATCTAAAAGTACTTATAACTATTTATTTTACTATAATAGCTTGTCCTGGACTCTTAATTAAACTTATTTAGTTAATAATTTTATATATACTCTGAAAATATTAAGTTTCTATATTTTAAACTCATTGAGAAAATTGTACTAACGCCTTTGGCCTCCAGTTTATAACTTTTAACTATTTCATAATTTTTACTGCCTTAATCTGTTCTTTATTCTTAATTAAAGTTGTAGTACACAGTCACCCAATCAAAACAAGCTCTAAATGAAGACTTTTGATCCAATATTAGTTGAACTACAACAAAATTCAATATTTATTCTCTTACAAAACTTTTTTCTACTTTTTGTTCTTACCCCATCCCCTTTTTCCTTTACACATTTTTTGTGTAACTATACAATCATTTTCAAATTCATATCTTATTAATTTATACTAAAATTTATAATCAACCTATTTATAGACATACATTCAATACAATCAATTATTACTATATTTGGTCTTTATCTATATTATACAGTAATTTGTATAAAATATAGGTATAAAAGAATTTAGATGCTAATGAGCAGATATTATAATATTTTGAAATTACAGATTGTGAGTTAATAAAGATATGAACAGAACAGTTTTTAGAAGCAGTAATAATTGCTAAGATAATAGCAAGGATTTCAGCTTTAAAGAAGCATAATTAGAGTTTAACTTGTACTTAAAATGAGTAAGTAGTTGCAGAGTTATCAACTTAAATCTATTCTATACTTATAAAATATTAAGAAGTACCAAGCTCAATAACAAAACTATTATTATAAAATAAAATAGTATTAGATTATAATTAAAGTTAGTAATGGACTGTAAGCTATGAGTAAGTTGGCCTAACTGAAAAATGCAAAGTAATTGTTATAAGTTAATTGTTAATAAAAGAGAAAATAAAATATATAAAGAATATTGAATAGCTACAGAGTATGCAATATTAAAAAAGTTGGCATATAGATTAAGAGCTTTGTTAAAGTTAATATAACAGAGTAGTTTGTAACCAAATTTGTAGAAATAAAAATATTGCATTTATTAGTAGTTGTATTAAATTAAAATAACATTCAGAGCATATAGTAGTAGTAAAAAGAGAGGTAAAATAAAGATTAGAAAACTGTAACTAGAATAAGTAGTAATAGTAGGTAATAAGAATAAGTTTTGTAAGGCTGTTGTGCCTTCTGGTCTTGCTAACAATAATTTAATTATTAAGAACAGTAAATAGTTAGAGTTTGGTATTAGAGTTAAAGTAACTAATAGTAAAAAAAAAATAGTTTGTTTGAGATAAATTAAAGTGATTATATAATGTATATTGATAAAAATAACTTGTAGTAATGTTCTCAAAATTAGTAAACCATTAAGGTATAACACTTTTAGAAAGTTTTTTTAGTCTAGAAAAAATATATTGCCAATATAATAGGTATAAATTATCATAGGTGGTAAGTTGGTTAAGATAAAAAAGTTTGTAATATCTAAGTTGTTTTAAAGACAGAGTATTTAGAATAGGAAGAAAGAAGAAATTTAAAAGAAATAGTTCTATTATTAAAAGTGTAAGAAATGTTATAAGCTGAATTAGTTAAGAATATTCAGCCAATATGTTTAATAAGCTGTATAATTATAAAGTTTGTAGTTAAGCAATTGGAACTATTAATAATTAAATTGGAATATAAGAAAATATTAGTAGAGGACCAAAGATTGTTTTGTAATTGTTAAATTCAAATATAAGTAGATGTGTCTAATAGGTCAAAATTATTAAATGCTTAAGAAGATTAGAAATATAATGTTATAGTTAGATATCTCTAATGTGTTTAATATTATAAATTTGTGAATATAGAAGAATACTAGAAGGTATTGTATAGCAAAGTTTGGCTTTAAGTTTAACAAGACCAATGTGTTGAGTAAAAATTTTATTGCAAGTTGATTGGTTGATTATAATATTTGAAGTTAGTATTTAAGAATAAAAATAATTGCTGTATTAATAATCTAATAAGTATGTAAGTCAGTAATATGTTTAGTTTTAGCAATTTAGATTAGTTAAGAGAACTCAAAGATAAGTAGTTTTGTTTATTTAAATTGTTTGTTATCTAAAGTGAACCAACAACCTAAAAATTTAAAAGATAGTTTAAAAGAATAAAGAAAAAAGAGATAATTATTATAAGAAATAGATGTATAATAAGATAGAGAATTATTAGTAATAAAAATAAATTTTGAAGAATTAACTTATATATTAGTCATAGCATAAAAGGATTTAGCTATAAATAATATATATAATAGTTTAGATTATAATGAGGCAATCCAAATTGTATCATTTATATATGCCACGACAGAGCATTGTTTTTGTAATAAGTTAGATGTTTGAAGTTTAAGGCTAGTAATTCAAAAGGATCACAGTTTGTAACCAGGAGTGTTTGAGTATATATAGAAGATAAGTGAATCATAGTAAATATATTATAACAAAGAATAATAGTTTCATCTTGGTCAATATCATTGTAAACAAAATAAAATAGAATTAAACTAAGATTAGTTATAAGTTGGTTGTGATGATCAGTAAGAAGGTCAGAAAGAATGTTAATAGTAGATAAGAAAAGTTAAAAGTAAGAAAGTGCATGTTTAAAATGAGTAAATTTGACAGAGTCATAAGTTTTACTTATATTTTGTAAAAATAATTGTATGTTCTTATGATTACAAGAAGTATTTTCAATAAAATTGTAAATATGAATTGAGGTGCTATTGTTAAAAAAGACAATATAATTAAAAAGTAAGAGAATAGGATAAGTAAAAATATAAAGCTAAGTTGATTAATAAGTATTTTTTTAGTATAAAGCTTGTGAATATGTTTAAAAAGACTAATAGATCAAATAAAATTGAGATTATTATTAAAGGTATTTTATTTAGAAATAGGATAAATACAACTATGTTTTTATTGTTTAAAAATTCTATTTTTAAGAAGACAATAGTTAAAAAGAATAGTAATAGCAGAAATGCATTGAAAGCTAATATGTTTAACCACTATATAACTAATATCTATAGAACTACAGACTTTGTTGTTTGATAGTTAAAAAAGAGTTCTAAGAAGTTCTTTATTAATAATAAGAGAATTAAGAAAATAATACCAAGTTAAATTAATGTAAAAAAGTAAAAGATAGTGTTGTTGCCAGAAATTATCAAAAAGAGTTTAGTTAATAGGTTTGTATATAGTTTAGTTATGAAAATGAGATCAAACATGTTGTTTAATAATTAGTAGGTTAGTAATAAGTTCATGAGTTAATTTTATATTAGAGAAATAAAGAGTTAGTATAGTGTTTTAAGTTGATAAAAATTTTGCCAATCAACTAGTTGCCAACTATAGTTACAACTAATCAACTTTTATATTATATAACTAAATTTGTTAATTAGCTATCAAATCAAAGAAATTAGTATAAGTTAGCCAAAACAAACAGAATGTCTTATAATTGAACTAATTAATGATTTAGTTTGTTTATTTGTTTTTAAAAATTTTCAAATCAACTAGTTAAAAAGTTGTCAACTAGTTAATTTTTTAACTAACAATTTGGATTACTAGGTTGGTAGTAACAGCTGAGAATGCTATTAATAGTCTGAGTAGGATGTGTTGTAATAGTAATATATTTTTTGTTAGTAACTTAATTAATTTGTTGTCAAAGTAGGAAAGAGACTTAAGATGATGTGTATAAAAAAGTTGTTTTTAGATTGAATAGACATATTGAAGCCATGGTTAAATAAAAATTAACTTGGTAGAAGTAAGTAATTAAAGATTACATAATAACTGTTTGTTAATTTGAAAAATATTTTAATTAATATTAGAGATATTGGAGTGTTGAGTAAATTTTTTAACAAGTTTAATAATGTGACTAAGTTTTTTAAAAAATAAATGTAATAGAGTATTATAAGGTAAGTATTTGTAATTGTAATTGCATTTACAAAAAACTTTGCTAGAGATAGTATAAGTAGCAGTATAAATAATAGAGCATTGAATTTTGTGCCAAGTTGTTTTAATGCTCTTATAAGTTTTATTATTGGTAGAAATCTTGTATAATAATTTTCAGTCCTCTGTAGACATGGCTTTATAGTTGAAAATATAGTAATTAATGCTAGTATGTTTTTATAAAGGTTTGCTATAAGCATAAGAAAATGTCTAAGTGGAAGAAAGAATTAGGTAATTACTAGAAGTAAAAGTTTGATTATTATCAAAACTATAAAAAAGAAAAAATTGTATATTAAATTGGTTAGTTCAGATGTAGTTAATACAACTACTACTAGTATTATTATACTAGATAAAATGTTTATTGTTAAAGTAAGCTTCAATATTATATATATAAGAATTATTAAAAAAATTAATAAGATTGTATTTAGAAAAAGAACCTTGAATAGTGTCCTAAATATTAAAATTACTAAGAATAATAAGGTAAATATAAAATTAAAAGGCTTGTTGAATCCAGTTAATTACTGTATTTTGAGTTTAATTATAGATAAAAGTGTTAATTTATAATAGATATACTGAGATGATAAAAGCTTAATATTGCTTTAAAAAAACATATCAAGTGCTATAACATTTTCAGAATAAGTATATATACTATGAACATGAGGTTTAAGATAATTATAGATTATAATAACAGTACTTCTAGAAAGGTATAAGAATTAGATCAGTAGTAAGTAAAGAGGTTATTATTACAAAAAAAAAATTAGTTTTGTTTAAGATTTTGGTTTCTGTAATGCTTGTAATAGATATGTTATAGTTAAGACAATAATCTTGTTATGCTTCTCCTTTAGTAGGTTTATTAAAGCTTTTAACATTATAAATAGTAATAGTTAAAAGAAGATAATATAAAGTTAAATTAGATAAAGGTAAAGATAAGTTATAATCAAAAAGAGTTAAAAGATTGTTATTAAGAAATAGGTTAGGTGAAATAGAAGTAAAGGTAGAAGAGTTAGATTTGAAAGCAAAGTTATAAAATATAAAAAGAAGATATAGAAAAATTACAATATAGTTAGACAAAAGAGTGCTATTAGATAGGTATATATAAGTTTTATTATAGAATGAATTAACAAAAAATGTAATGCTATATACAGTTTTGTTATTATTATATTTGTCAATATGTTGAATTAAAGTTTAAATAGTTTGCCTATAGGAAAGTAATGATTAATTGTAATAAAGAAGAAATTTGTTAAATTATGTATAAAAGTCATAAGAGATTAAAGATATTAGAATGATCTTTCAAAATTGTTTTCTACAGAATTGATTACTGTATACTTGGCTTTTACAATTGTGCAAGATACTATATTCTGCTCTGTACATTGGGTCTAATTATTATTAGCATGATCTTCTACATAAATAGGTTTGTCTATTTGCCTACTTATATTATTTTTTTTATTAACTACAGTAGTTGTATTTTTTAATAAGGTGGTAGCTGCTTCAATGTATATTGTAGAAGACAAGAAACTTAAAAAGAAGATTGTAAGAAAAGTGAGTCAAGAATAAAAACAGATTGGATGTTAAGATTGAATTTTTTTGCTAAAAATTTCTTAGCTGCTAGATAAATAATATCATTAAAGTATTTAATAATTTGTAAATAAGTTGATTTTTGATTTTTAATAATATCAAAGTAGGTAATAATTTGGGTCAGAAATTTAGTGTTAATAATGTTTTTGGTTAGTAAATTAATTGCCACTTCCTTGAAAAGAAATTATATATTTTGATTTTTTTAGCAGTTTAGTAATATAAAAAAATAATAGTTAAAGCAGTAGTTTTGATATTTAGAATTTGGTTTGACTTTGTTTTGTTTATAAACAAAATTTTTAATTTGGTCTGCTAGTTTGTTAAGAGCTTTGATAGAAATAAATTGATCAAATAAGGTAGCATATTCTTTGTTTTTGTAAAATAGTGTAGTGTTAAGAGTAAGTAGATCCATATTTTATCATTTTGAGAAGAAATAATAAGTAAAATTTGCTTAATATATTGTTAAAGTGTTTGGTACTATTATGAAATTTTTTATTATCAAGATATTAACATGATTTGTTGTTACAAATAAGACAATAAAAGTTAACAACATAGAATGCTTCTTTATATCATTTATAAAGAGAATTAGATTTTTTAAAAGTATAAAATTCAGAAAGGTGTTTGCAAAGTTGTAAGATGAAATGTTGTCAAAATTAGATTTTTAAAGATTTCCAAACTTTTTCTTTGTCAATACTAGTAAAGAATTGTCAACTGTAAGAAAAAAAGTAAGTTTTAAATTAAGAGTTAAAATAATTAAATCAGTTTTTAAGAAAAAAAATATAGAATCTTTTGAAAAATAGTGATTTAAGAATATTAAAAAAAGCTTAATATTAAATCTGACATCTGACTGAATGATAAGATATTTTTGATTAAAATTGGTAGTTTGAATAAAAGATTCAATGTTGAATCTTTTAAGTCTGAACTGTAAAATTTTTAGCAAATTTTTGGTAGTTAATTAATTGGTAACTATTGGATAAAAAAATATAAAGTTGTACAAAATTGAGGCAGAGTTGAAAACAGTTGTAAGCAGTATATAAAGAAATAGTAACTGATAAGACAAAGATTTCAAGATAGTTAAGTTTTATAAAAAAAAACAATTGTAAATTTAAGAAATAAGTTTTTGAGAATAAATTCAAAAAGATTAAAAGAAATATTAGTATTTTTGTTGATATTAGAATTGCTATTATAGATAAGGTCAGTTAAGAATTCTGGCTGTTGCCTAGCCATAATATGGATAATGTAATATAATAAGATCTTAAATACAGATTGAGTAAAAATAATAGACTTAATTTCTTTATTAGAATAAAAGTTATAAAGAATTTTTTATAGGTTTTGGTTATCAATTTCATACAAATAGACAGTCAAATTTATACAAACAGACAGTCAAGTTCAAACAAACAGACAGTCAAATTTATACAAATTGATAGTTAAATTCATATATAACACTTTTAATTAAATTGCAATATCTTGTGACCTAGTAACTTAAATTATATAAATTTAATACTATTTAATTTATTAAAATTAAATAAATCAAATAATACCAAATTTATATAATTTAAGTTTCTAAATTATGAAATATTGCAATTTAATTAAAAGCATTATGTATAAATTTAACTGACAATTTGTATGAATTTGACTGTCTGTTTGTATGAATTTGACTGTTAGTTTGTATAAATTTGGCTGTTTTTTTGTACAAAATTAGTATGCAAAATCTGCAAAAAAACTAAAAAGTTAAAGAGAAAATGAGATTTATAATTTTTTAGTAAATTGTATTTCTTCAGTAATTAAAAAATTTGCAAGCCAGTTATATGTAGAATTGGATTTTAGTTTGAGTACACTAAAGTAGATTTGAAGAGAAATAAGTTAGTATTGCTAAAATTGTTGAGATTTAAGTTAGCATTATTAAGAATATTAATAATTAAAAATTGGTTAGAAATAATATTAGTATTAGTAGTTGTAGCAAAGAAGGAATTAATGAGATTAAAAAGAGTTAAAATTTGGTAAGAAAAGATAGTGAGAGGATTGGTAATTTGAGAAGATTTATATAAGATGTTTTAGAAGATTTGAATAAGGTTTTTTTGGTTTAAGATAAACTAGCTTTATGTTGAGATAAGACAATTATGCAGATAAGGTTGTAAATTTTACTATTTTTAGTAATATATTTTTTAGCAAAATAATAACAATTATTTCTCTTGGTACAGCCAATTAGAAGAAAACATTTATAACAAGTATGATAATATATATTAGATGTAGAAGATAGAGGATCATTGTCAGTTGAAGAGAAAAGGTTAGATATAAGTTGTTGGACTAATTTGTTAAGATTATTTTTTGAATTGCTATTAATATAGACTGTAGTAAATTCAGTAGCTTGGATATAAGTGCTGTCAAGAGAAAATGGTACTTCGGAGTTTCAATTATATTTATACCAGATATAAGCCTTAATAAATTAGATAAATTGTATCTGATACAAAATATAATTGAAAGTCTGAAGTTACATTTTCCCTTGGCAGCACTCATATGATTAGTGTTAGTAGTTGAGATAAATTTAGTATAATATTTGTTACAAAAACAAGTAATTACAGAAATAGAGATAGAAACTTAAAAAAAGTAAATAGTTTTGTTAGTTCTAAGATTTTTAGTTAAGCATGAAGTTGGTTTAATTTTAGGAGAAATTAGATAAGTATTGTTATTATTTTCTTTTTTATAAAGTACAATTCTAAAACTGTTAGAAAAGTTTGATAAAAGTAATAAAGGTTTGCTATATTAGGCTCTTGGTTGATTAATATAGACATTTTTAAATTTTTTATAAATTAAATAAGTATTATATTAGAAACTTAGAAAAAATTTTTATAGTTAGATAATTGATTTTGTAAGAATAAAAATAAAAGTAAGAATTATATAGTGTTAACATTAAGAATTTTATATATTTCTGTTTATAACTTTTGATGCACCAAACCAAAATGAACAAACCAACTACTATTGGATTCAGCTCACTAAGATGATTCTAATGAGTATAAGATTATATAATTCTGATCACAAAATTATGAGATTGAAATAATTTTAATGAAAGCATTAATGCTAATATATATGACTTAATTATAATTGACTTCTATTACTGTGTCAGAAATCTATCATTTCTATTATTTCTATCATTTCTGTTAGATCTATTATTTTTATTAGATCTATTATTTCTACTAGATCTATTAGTTTTATCATATCTATCATTTCTATTATTTCTACTTTATCTTTTATATATATTATATTTATTATATCTATTAGTGAGAACACAAATTATTAACTCTTTCTATTGATCATTTGTACCAAATTCTGTTACAAATAATTAATTATTTTCAATATTTTATTAAGTAAACTAACTTTAGACATCTAACTAAAGTTGTTCCTGATATAATTTTACACTTAAGCAGCCTAGTTATATATCTTCAGACCTCTTATTTATTGAGATATTTTTATTAAATATAAAAATTTTTCTATTCAAGTTATCTTAAATTTTACTATTTAAACAACTCTTATATTTTAGAACAAAATGAAAGAACCCATTTATAGCTTCATTTTGATATATATATTGTAATAGAATTTACTTTTTTTTCTATATTAGTATATATTTATTTTTAGCTCTATATTATATTTTATATTTT
>CAJVQA010010142.1:0-11592 GCA_910591915.1 Cetraspora pellucida | reverse complement strand
ATAAAATTATAAAAAATATTATAATTCTTAAAATTTTATTAATTAATTCTATTTCTATTCTCTAAGTAAATTTGTTCAATATATAAAATATATATATATAATATTGAACCTGAATATGTTCATAAACTTTGAACTGAATCTGAACTGAACCAAATTTTAAGTTCAGGTTCAGTTTAGGTTCATAAATTTTAAGTTCAGTTTAGGTTCATGTTCAATGATCTGCAAAATTTAAAGTTCAGTTCAGGTTCAATGAACTTGGTTTATGAACCTAAATTGAACTAAACTGAACCTAGGAACACTAGTTGTAAGTCTTAATAAAAGATTATAAGCCATAAACATTGCTCTTTAAACCTAAAAAAAAAAAAAACTTAATAAAAAAAGACTAAACATGTATACAACAACAGAATGCCAAATATGTTAAGATAAAGTTAAAGAAATACAAACACATTTGGCAGTATATAAAGACAAAAAACTTGTAAAAAAGAATCCAAAAAGTAATTATTGCAACAGCTTGAAAAGAGTTGAAAGAAAAAAAAAGCAAAATTCTTTTATATATATTATATACAGTACTTTTTGAAAAAACAGAAGTAGAAAAAATCAAAATAAGAAAAGCATTAATTAAAGACTTAATTCCAAAAGAAATACAGAACTAATTATGGCAGCTCCTAAATATAAAATTAAAATAGCAGTTTGTGAGTATAATAACAAGTATAATCTAAAATATATTTTATAAACAAGTATATAGAATTCAATATGAGAAGATTTGTAAATAAGAAAAAAAGTAGAAATAATAGCTAGATTAAAAAAAGAAAAAAAAAAGCTAAGACCAAGTAAGCAAAAAAACAAATCAGCAAAGAGTAAAAGAAAAGAAAGAAAAAGTAAAAGAACAAGAAAAACAAATTAGAATAGAAATACAGAAGACAATTTTGAGGCTTGTTATAAAGAGAAAAAGACCTTAATATTATAAACTTTAAGTAGTTAAACAAGCAGCTTAATTTTGTTTAAACTAATATAACAAGTTATACTTAGATATTATTAAGATAACTGAATAATGTTAGACTTAGTTGTTAAGGATATTTATATAATTATAAATATAATTTCAAAATCTTAATAAATATTTGCATAATTGCTTAAGAAAAAAATAATAGTTATTTGTATTATAACAATTATTTTTTATTAATTAGTTAAAACAAGATATTTATAACTATAGTTATATTATAACTAATAGATTATTATTATTTTTTTTTAACCTTTGGCAGCTACGATGGTCAACTAGTCAGAAGTTTATTTATAAATGTTTAGTACAGACAATATACAAATAGAACTATAACTAACTCTATATGAGCAGCAGGGGGTGCGAGCAGACTTTTTTGTATATTTTTATATCTTCTCTTTTGTAAGTTTTTTTTATCAGTCCATTAAAATTGCTACTAATTTTTTGGTGTTTTTATATGAAGCGAACATAAATCTCTCATCATTCAACTAACAAAGCAAACATAAATCTCTTATTAATTACAGCATTATTCATATAAAAACTTCTTTTTCTAACTTTGAGTGATGAAGTTATGAGAAGGTGAACTTAAAAAATAGTGACTAATTGTGTTGTGTTTTTATACTCTTCAGTCTGCAAGTTTTTAAAGCTAAAAATCATTAAAATCAGTACTAATTTTTTGGTATATTTTTATACCTTCTGTTCGCAAGTTTTTTCTGACTTCAAGCATATATGCAAGAAGGTAGGATTAAGTTTCATTCTGGCTTTGAACAGTATCGCGAGAAGGCGGAGCTGGCAAGAATAAAATTGCAAGACAAAAACTTTTTCCTCCTCTAGTTCAGAAAAAAAGAAAATTAGTTAACTATACCTATCTAAACATAAACTTGTAAGTAGACAGGATATATAAGTGAAATAAATATTTTTTATTTAAACAAAGGATCTGAATAATCAATATATAATAAAAAATACTGAAAATATGGTAGGTAAATGTCCAGGATGTGGATAGAGCTCTAAAACTGAAAAAATAAGAGATCTTAATAAGCATATGGACTTAACATGATTCAGACCATGTCAGGCTCTCTTGCAACTAATTCAAGTGCAAAATATATCTCAAACTGGAAATACTATTCAAGCTCCAGCTCTAGTAGACAATTTAGTACTAGCTTCTGAAAGTGATTTAATATCATTTGACAAAAACCTGCCAACATACCAGCCAGCCTAGCCGAGTATGCTGGCAGTTGATCTTTTAACTAGTGATATTCCAAAAGCAGATCCTGAAGCTAGTCTAGGTCCTAGAATACAAATACATAGAAAGCAAAAAAAAAAATTAGTTTTAATTATAAATAAACTAATAAAATAGTTATCAAAACCAGAAATAAAAAATAACAAAAAAATTAGATCTAAATTAGTTCCTAAAACAGATAAAGAATGGTTCGATTTAATAGAATCAAATATTAGTGAACCTAGTAATCCAGAACCTCAAGCTTATTATTTTCTAGATTTGGATATAAAAGTACCTTGGCCCATCCTATTTCCAGAAAATAAAGAGCATTATGAAGTATAGCAAAATAGTATTCAATATGCAAAAGATATGTTTAAAGTAGATGAAGCCAAATATGCATTCTCAATCTGGTTTATAGATACTAAAGAACATAAATTAGAAGCTGGAATGACTGAAGAGTGAGTCCAAGAAATTTCAAATGCAATTGATAATAGTGAGTATTTAATAAGAGTAAAATTTATTCAAGTCGATACAATAATATCAAATAAGGAAACAAAAAGAGGTTTTAAAATTATAGATAAATATGAACCTATTTGTGAGTCAAAAAGGAAAAATGGTAAATATATAAAAGGTGGCTCAAATGTTATACTTACAAAGAAAACAAAACCAAGTTTTTGGGTAAGAATAGATGAAAAATTTCTGGTTAGAGAAGTTAGTAGGCAATCTGAGGTAGAGAAACTTAATAGTAATGCAGTAATCTATGGATTGTATCGAATTCAAGTACCAGATATTAATCAATTAATGCCTATAAAAGATGAAACACTTAATTGTGTAGCACAACAAATAATAGAGCATTTTGATCAAGCAAAAAGAGAGTATGAATTTACAGAAACTTGCTGGCAAAAAATTGATATATGGGAAAAAAAAATGCGCATTCCTGGTACTCGAGTACAAGATGTAGCAGAATTGGAAAAAATTCTTAAATGACCAATTAAATTGCTTGATATAACCCATGGCACTATCTTTAATAGCAAAAAATATCGATCAGGTAAGTATAAAGAAATAGAGATAGTAGTTCATAATAGTCATGCATTTCTGAGAAACCAGCATTTTCTAAGAGACTGAATGATTAAATATTATAAGAACAATACTTGGAAAGCTATTAACAATGCTCTTCAAGGACCTCAGGCCATTTGGCTTATAGGAGTAGGGGATAGAAACCAAACAATATTGCAATTTGTTTTAGAAGATGGTCACATATTCAGAACATAAAAAAAGCATACAGATATCATAAATGCATATAAGGAATTATTTAAAGATGCAGTAGACTGGCAATTTCGGAAAGAAATAATTAGTGAAGAAAGAAAGCAGGAGTCTCTAGAATCACTTAAAGTAGTTGACTTAGCAGAACAGGTATTTGGAACAAACCATGCTGGAAGTCGATTGGCCAATGAGATTAATAAATGATATTTCACTCTGATAAGTGTACATGAATACATGAAGCAATCTTGTGTTGAACATGAGCATGGAGGATGTTGAAATGCACCTGATTATTGTGTTCAAGTGTTGTATATATAGATATGAAATCTTGTTATCCAGTTAGTATGTGTGGTCAAGAAGAGTGTTCACCATAGTTCGAATGATTTGGACACTCAACACATCATCTTGTTCAAGTAGCAGTAAATAGAGAATTATCAAAAGATGATATAACTGAATTTGCATAGGTAAGAACTTTTAAATTTGTTTCTAATATTTATTCAGTAATTCCTGTTTGGTATGAAAAGCACTTTGCTTGCTGAAATGGAGAAGGATGTGAGAAGACAAAAGGCTAGACACCTATTGTACTTTTATAATATCTTCTTGAAGCAGGTATTCTAGAAAGTGTAACTATAGAAGAAGCAATTATTTCACTTACCAAGCAAACAAAGGTATGGTTGCCTAAAAATCAAGATATAAGTTGTGCAATCATAGGGAAGTTCATACAGGAAAATAAAGTTGAAAAAAAATGACTTACTCATCGAGTCATAACAGATGAAGGTGAACTTGATTTCTTAATCCAGAATTGTATTAAAGAGAAAACATATGCTAGTAGAGAGAAATGTCCACTCAGTTTTATACTTATATACTATGAGAGTCATCAACCTCAATATACTTATTTACAGACTTCAATGTTAGCATATGCACATATTAATTTGTTAGAGATGCTTCAGAGATTTAATCCTAATAAAGTAGTAAGAATTGCTACAGATTCTATATATGTATAAAAAAATGCTTTATATAAGATTGAAAATATATCAGCATTCTTCAAACAAGTTGAAGTAAAGTCAGATCCAAATTTATGTTCATATTATCTTTCTTGTACAATGTGTAGTGATTTAGTAAAATTCTTTATTTCAAAATTAGAATATGCAAAATGGATTAAAAAGTTTCTAAAAACTAAAACGCCTCTAGCAAAATATAATTGCAAAAGGCATAAACTATTTATTTGCAGATTTTGCTTTGGGAAATAGTTTTATAGTGGAGCTAGTGCCAAGACACATAGATCAGACTCATATGCTCTTTTACATCAACCAGAAGAACAAAAAATTCGAGAAATTCAACCTGGTCAATGGTGTGATAAGGGCAAAAAAATATATGGTCCAAATTTAAATATTATATACTGGCCAATAGGGATGTTAATGGAGGCTTCAGGGTGATATGATGCATACTCTGGCAGAGTATCTCTTAATACTACACCATGCTAAAGTATGAATTAGAGCATACTCCAAAGCATAACCTGGAGTATAACCTGGGGTATAGCCCAGAGTACTATGTGCTAAGCACTATGTAATACTCCAGAGTTTATAATAATACTTCCATATGATTGGTTGATTTAACTCAATTATCTGAACTAAATTTTTATCATTATTCTTAAAACATCTTATAAAGAAAATAGTCAAATAAATCTTCTGCCAATTCAATTTTAATATAATATGTTTTTTTGTTTATAATATATCTTAATGAAGTTTAAATTTTAGTAGTTTCTAAATAATAACTGGCTAAAAAGGATCGAAACTGCATAATGCATTTGGGCTAGTCTAAATTTATAGTAGAGTTATTGAACTTTATTAAGCAGTGTTAGAAAAATAAAATTAGCATAATAGGAATAATTATTTCACCAGTGCTTTGGGCTCTTATTGTGACTATATTGTATTTTTTGTATTCAAAAAAAATAAAGTCTGCTAATATTTTGGGCTTTATATTTGCATATATATGGTATTTATAAGTTAAATTTCACTTATATAATCTTGCATGTGTATTCTGATAAAAAATAAAATACTATTATGAAAATTTTTTGATATCTTTCAGATGAGAATATTTTATATTTTTATATAATAAAGCTGGCCCTGGTGGCTAATTTTATATACATAATTATGGTTACTTTTGTATATGTATTTATTTTAATGTATTGATAATGATATATATTAATCTGTATAAAAGTATTTTTCTTTGTGTTTTACGTTTGTTGAATTAAATTCAATGATATTAATAAAAATTTTTTATTGACAAAAAACTGTGATCGTTAGTCATAATCAGCCTAATTTTTTACTTGACTGTTTCTATATACAATATACTAACGAGCTTTTGAATATTTTTGTTCTTGTATATAATTTATCAAACATGTCAAACACTCAATCCAACGATTTATTAAGAGAATTAAATGCCAAGCTCTTAGCTAAGATTGCAGAACTTAGGAAGGAGAATGCTAAGATCAAGACTGAGAATACAAAATTAAAACAAAATAAAGAAGACATTGAAGTCAGATTCACAAAACTAGAGCAGAGTGATAAAGAAAAAACTAATTTTATTATTAAACTGAAATAGGATGTTTTACAAATTAAACAGGCTTCAGTAACTTCACAATTACTTATTTTACTGTCAATTAAAAATCATTCTGGTAAAGATGATAGTACTAACTTTGTAAATCTAGAGCAGACACAAAGTGCTATTTCTCCTAAAGTTAATTCTAATAATATTTCTGAACAGACGGATGATATGTCTAAAAATACATCAAATTCTGATGTATGCCAATCTATCTATACAAAGCCTAATTTGTCAGAAGATAAAGAGAAGAATGATTTTCTAAATCGAATAGAAAAGGAAAGAGTTAGTAATATGATAAGAGAGAGAAATCAGAAGAAGCTTCAGAAGAAGCATAGCCTTGAGTTAAAAACTCATCAAAATCCAAACTTATCTTTAGATAATCAAAATGCTTCCTCAACAGAATTAAAAAAGCCGATATCACTTTCATTACTATGTAATGCAAATACTGTGACTAATGGTCATAATCGAGAAGAGATTATATTATCACCATTATCATCTGATGCAAAAACCATGACTAATGGTCATGATCAAAATAATGTTTATGTAAACTCTGTTAATATCTCTGAAGTATTCAAATTAGATGATCAAATAGTAGAAAATTTAATACAAAAGATGTTCCATGATCATATACAGAGTGTCATTTCTTTCAAAAATGATTTCACATCTTTAGATATCAGTGAACCTAATGAAATTAGCAAGTCTTATATACAAAATATAATTCCAGGTTTTGTGCAAAGTCTCTCATATTTGTTTGATAAAGCAGTTAAAAAAGATCAAAAAAAGATTCTATGCTGGTATTACTATTCACTTAAATTTGAAAATAAGGTTAAAAGCCTTACGACTGATAGCAAGATTACAGATAAAATAGCAAGAACAAAAATATATAAGGAAATAAAATCTTTTCTACCTAATATTACAGATGTAAATTTATATAAAAAAACACAAAGAGCTCAAAAAATTCTTACACTGTTTGGAAGAGAAGGAGTAGGTATAGCTAAAATTAAACAAATTTCATATAATGCTTGTACTATTTCAGGATTGACAAATGCTTAAATTCAATATATTATTAATCATGTGACTTCAAAAAATGTGACTAATGGTCATGATCAAATCTTGATATTTGAAGTATATAATTTGTCATCTCAGGCCACTAATTCTTTTAGCTCAAAAAAGTTATCAGAAATCAAGATAAGTATCTCATCTGCATCTCAACACAAGGATCCAACATCTATTTTTGTAATAAAATACTAGAACAGTATCTTAATTTATATAAAGATGATAATAGTGAAAATGTAGATTATTATGGAATTACTGATGAGACATTATGTTCTTTATGCAAATTAAAACATAACGATAAAGACATAGAAGATAGATATGAAATTGGATCTTATTATGTTAAATGTGAATAGCATGGAATTGAAATTGAGGTAATAGCATAAATTTTAAGTATCAATGATACTAGCTTCACTATCTTATACTAATACAATTTGCTTAAGTCTTTAAAATGTCTCTCTGAGGCATGTTTATTTTTTGTTAGGTATTGTTAATTTAAAGAGATGTGCAATCATATAAAACAGAAACATGAATACACAGGCCAATAAAACATTAACTTACAAATATTTGGAATGGCATAATAAATTTACTAGATTACCAAATGTTTTAACAGATAAAATTTGTTTCAAGTTATATAAGAGATACAAGAAAGAAATCAGTCTTGACTCTTGGATAAATTCTAAACTTTTTAGATCTTCCCAAATCGAAGAAGATACAGATAATTATATAAGTTATGACTGTATTATCAAAATTTTCAAGTTTCTGAAAGAGAAAGGTATAATCTATAAAATAGTACATAAATGCTTCTCTTTCTTGTTATATACTAAATCGAATGCATGGTACTGAGATGTATTTAAATATACTGATTCAGAAGCTAAATGCTCAGTATACAAAAAGATACATACACATCAAAGTATATGGGGCAATTGGAGCTGTCTTGGTAAAAATGATCACTATTTTCTTAATTGCCCTTTTCGTATTGATCAAAAAAAAGTTATAATTGCTATACAGAGTATACCAGAAATTCAAGTAAGTATACTAAACAAAATCTGCCTTTATCAGTCAGAGGCAAGCTTACACCAATATGCCATTGAGTATAAAATAGATTCCAAAAAATTTTCAGTTATTACAGAAGCTAAGAAAAATAGGTGGACCATAAGATGTTTTCGTAGAGATTTGAAAAGAGACATACACTTTTATTATGGTGGAATAGAAAGTAAAAATGACCCTAAAAAATATCATGAATTTTTAACAGATCAGAAGAGGCTGGTCAGTGAAGAGTTATTATGTCATAGTATGGTAAAGAGCAGTTTAAGTACTGCATAGCTCGATAATCTTATAGAAGAATGAGAAAAAACTTATAATCAATTCGTACAAATTTTTAGCCAGTTCTAGCCAAAAAATAAATCATATTTTGCTGTTATATTATGATTTCAATTATGGAAATAAAAGTAAGTTCATAAAATCTTTGTTTCATAACACATCACAGTTATATCTCTATTTATATACATTTAAATTTCAACTAATTTTTCTGCCCATTCATACAATCATGTTAAAATAAAAAAAGATGAGGCCACGGGACCTCTACTTTATTATTATAAAAAATAATATTGCCAGAACAATATACAAATAAGAAAAATTTTTAAATAAAATTTTTAAATATTTCCAGCACTAGCATTTTCTTGAAAGCCAGATCCCTCAGATTTATTGAATAATTCTAATAGTATCCCCCTTACTGTATGCTAGTATAAATGTCCTTGGTTTGCAAGAATACTATCAAGATTAATTGGTAGATTATTCATGCTAACTATTAAATGTTGACCTGTTCCTTTTCTTTGGTCTTGTCTAATTTTTTTTTGAATTGACCTATGATTATACAAAGCAACAAAAAATAAAAAAATAATATATATGAAAAATAACCAGAGAATTATCCAACTTACAATGTTTTAGTGAATTTTCTACTTCTTAGTATACTGTTGTCAAAATGTTTATTATCTCTATCATAAATAGCGAGATAAATGTCATCCAACCCTACTATAAAGTATTATTACTTAATCATGTTTTTATTAATAAAGTTAATGTAAGAATTTATTTACTGAGTTTAACTGAAAGTTCTTTTTTCTTTGCAGACATTTTTTTCAAAAAAATATATATGCAAAAATAACGTTATTGTTTACTCACCTTAAAAGCTGAAACTGCTTATTTTTATACTATTTATTCGCTAGATCTAAAAAACCTGTTAAAAGAGAAATTATATGATTAGTAATTACATTACCTTAATACTATCTAGATCCTGCTACATAAAGCAACTCCACTCAGTCATAGGTTCAAACACTGAATGCATTTTGCCATTTTTCTGGTGAAATTAAACCTCTTAGATTTAACGATCACTTAAGGAAGGTTTAGATCTGATGATCTCGGGAGATGGCAGAGATTCGAAGTTCTTGTAACATATGAATTTGGATAAAACTACTAATAAAGAACATTATACTTATTACCTTTATAGCCTTTTTAAGTTCTATTCTTATTGCAGAATTATATGTTGTATAATAAGAAAATGCTCTAGATATAAATTCATAATATTTATTATTAATAAAAAAATCGATCATGCAAAATGATTCTGCTAGAAAATAATACAAACCAGATGCTGATTTCGTAATCTGTATTACCATTATGAACTTTATTTTTTTGTGTAATCTAATCCATTATCATCTGCTATCTCAGCCAATTATTAGCTAATTATTTTCTACCATCAGGAGTATATAACTAATTATAGTAATTGATTAATATATATCATTTTTTTTATATAATACATATAATATAGTGCATATGTTTGTTTACTGTATTATTGTTATTATTTATACAAACTTATTAAAAATAGAGAAATAGTCCCAAAACAGAATAATAATAATATATACATATTTTAAATTCAAAGATCTGGATTATTTTAAAGCAATTTCATGTCAAATTATCATAATGCCAAATGCAATTAATTATTAGATAACCCGTTATGATTATTATAGCCACATACATATAAAATAGATCTAATTTCCAATTTGTAACGAAAATCTATAAGCTAATATTCTATCTTTAATATTATAGTCTTCTTAGATGCAGTCATCACCTTTAATGGCAGGTCCAGAATCCAACTGTTATCTCTCTGAAGTTTATATTTTCACTTTTCATTTGCTATTAAGGGTGCAATCATCATTCTTTTACATGAAGTGTATGCAAGAAGAGGAAGGTCCAACAGACTTCTTAGGTTTTAAACCACCAGGCTACACTATATGAATGATATGAATGTATCCATCTTACTCTTTGTTCTTATACTTCTTAGAAATCAAGCAAAAAATTTCATCTCTAATATTAAGTAATAGGGTTTCTGACTATGTGTATTGTGAGATTGAACATGCTTATAATTACCATTTGATAGCCCATTACTTTGGCAAAAGTGCTCATTTGTTCTACAAAAAATATGCAAACTATTTATCTTTTATAAAATAGTCTTCTCAGGTGTAGTTATAGCCTTTCAAGGCAGACCTAGAATCCAACTATTACCTTCCTGCAATTTATTTTTTTCTATGTTTATAAAAACCCAATTTTAGAGGGTGTGATCGTCAACTATAATTGTCTTGTTGTAAGGAGAGGAAGACTGAACAAGCTTTCTGTGGTTAGTCTATTAAACTACAAAATAAGAAATAGTTTGAATGTATTCACCTCAAAATTTATATAAGTATATAATCTATTGCGATATTATTATTTACAATCTAATCTAAAAATTTTATAATATGCAGATGAATTGGATAAATAATACAGTTTTATTTTCTTGCACCAGATTTCATTGTGTTGATAGATCGACCACTCAGGTTACTTGTTATGAGTATATATAGATATGCAAAAAATTTCGCTTGAGTCTTCACCTCTTGACGATAGGGCCTCTAACTATATGTGTTGTGTATTCGAAAGGCCATAAATATCATTACTGGTGGCTTAGTAATTTGGCTTAGGTGGTTTGTTCAGTTCACAAAAATAATCAATTAGATGATTTGATTGGACTGCATAAAATATGATTTAATCTCATTTTTTATTTTCTCTGAGTTGAATTCACTCTTATTATAACAATTGGTGCAAGTAATCTTTCTACTATATGTAACAACAAATTTTTTTCAGATGAGTTCATATATTGAGATATTTTTCATATAATTCTACTATTATATATTATTAAGACTTTATTTCAAATGCACAAAAAATGAATTGTGATATTCATTAGTATATAGTGTTACAGGGTTGTAGCCTTCTTGATATAATACAACCAAGTAACAAGGTCATCTGGTATAGTGATTGACTATTGCAAATATATATGGGGTAAAGGTGTAGTAGTTCACTTTACTACACAGCAGCAGGCAAACAGTTCAAGATAGTAACAGTATATAGATTAGCTTTTTATTAAATAAACACACAG